>CAUYRT010085882.1:0-160138 GCA_963574885.1 Lepilemur ruficaudatus | reverse complement strand
CGCACAGCAACCTCAAACTCCTGGGCTCAAGCAATCCTTCTGCCTCAGCCTCCCAAGTAGCTGGGACTACAGGCATGCACCACCATGTCTGGCTAATTTTTTCTATATATTTTTAGTTGGCCAATTAATTTCTTTCTATTTATAGTAGAGACAAGGTCTCGCTCTTGCTCAGGCTGGTTTCGAACTCCTGACCTTGAGCGATCTGCCTGCCTCGGCCTCCCACAGTGCTAGGATTACAGGCGTGAGCCACCGCGCCCGGCCATGTCTTACATAGTCTTTTTAAGAGACTAGAAGCAGCAGCAATGTGAATCAACTCAATCTATGAGAGCAGTATAATCTTGAGATAAAAAGGTAAAAAAAAATAAATTATAAGCTAATCTCACTAATAAAGGTAAAAATCTTAAAAAAAAATTAGTAAATCAGTTCCAGTGATGTATAAAGTGAATATGCATAAACTCTGGAGCTAAACTCCTTGTGTTGAAATTTCAACTTCCTCACTTTCTATCTTTATGATTTTAAGCAACTGTACTTAACTTCTTGGTGCTCAGTCTCACCATTTGTATGAGAATAATAATAATAGCTAAACTCATGGACTATGATGTAAAGCACTTAGAAAAATATTATCAGAATGATTATCTGCTACATAAATGTTAGCTATATAATCGTATTATTACTTAGAAGATAATATATGAGAAATGTAGGCTTAACTCAGAAATGTAACAGTGATTTAATATTACAAAATATCTATAAATGTAATTCACCACACCAACTTATTAAAGAATCATACAATCATATCAAGAGAGTACAGAAAAGCACATTTAATAAATTCAATATCCATTATTAATAGAAAACAATAAACAAAATAGGAACAGAAGGCAACTTCCTTAACCTGATAAAAAGTATTTACTAAAAACTTACAGCAAACATTATTAGTGGTAAAATTATTAGAGGCATTTTCTTTAAAATCAGGAACAAGACAGGGATATCTGCTATTACCACTTCTATTCAATATTGTACTGAGGTTCTAGCTAATACAGTAAAACAAGGAAAGAAAGAAAAGTCATGAAAGTCTAAAGGGAAGAAACAAACTCGTTATTTGCAGAAAACCTCAAAAGAATCTAAAATATACCCTGTAATTAATAAGAGATTTTAGCAATGTTGCTAGAACAAAATAGATACAGAAAAATCAGTAAGAAAACATAATTTTAAAGATATTTAAAATGTTAAAAATAGAATAAATTTAAGGAAAGGCAAATGACACCTTTATGAAATTTTATGCAAGAACATTTTAAAAGAACTTTGAACATATGGAGAGATATCGTGTTTGTGGATAAAAAGACTATGGGGCTGCAGAGAAACTATTTGTGTTTTTGCACAGTTAGGCCCTTATGAACAAATTTCACTGACACCTAGTTTAAAAGTAAGTCTTGGAAAGTAATTTATGATGAAATTGGACAGTAAGAAAACTGAGAGATTTACCTTCTGGAGGTATGTTTACATTTCAAGATGGGAATGGAGAGAGGAAGAGCCTAGACCAAAGGGACTTCCTCTGTTAGAGCAGGAGACACTGGGCTTATCTTTCCACTGGAATCATTTATTTATATTTCAAAGGGTTACAGAAAGAACTCAAGATCCTTCTCTTTAGATTTCCAAGGAGACTCTCTCAGATGGGGGCAGGAGAAGAAGAAAGCAGTTGACTCTTTCCTCTATACGCACACCTGTATAAATTTTTTCGGGGTTCCTTGTTTATAATACAAACTCCTTACGTGTAGGGTTTTATCCAGGGCTTCACCCTGGATGTAAGAATTGGTGCACAGAGAAGCTACATGGTTATTATTTGCTGTATGTAAATAACAATAATCTGATCTGCTCTTGAAATCTGTAAGTACATTCAGAATAATAATAATAAATATGGACAGTAAGAACTTAAAGACTCAGTGTTATAATGATGTATATTCTCCTGATATTAATCTATAGATTCAATGAAATTTCAACCACAATTTCATCATAGTTTTCAAGGAACAATCGAGATGCAGACCCGTGCATATATGGAAATTTGATATATGACAGAGGTTACACTGCACATCACTGAGGAAAGAAGGATTTATTTAGTACATGAACAACTGGTAAGCCTTGTGGAAAAAAGTGAAATTGGATCCTTATCTCACATGATACATAAAAATGAATTTCTGGTGGAATAAATACATAAATATAAAAATCAAACTTTAAAACTTCAAGATAAAAATTTAGGAGTATTTTTTTTATTTCAGATTTCTTATACAATATAGCAATGCACTAACCATAAAAATACTGATAAATTTGACTACATTAAACCTAAGAACTTTTGTTTATCAAGATTCCATGAAGAAAGTAAAAAGACAAGAGATGTATATAACATACATAACTGACAAAAGATTAGAATGTCCAAATATTTTGAAGAATTCTTACAAATCAAGACAACCTAACAGAAAAATGTAGGAAGGATATTAAGAGGCACTTCACAGAAAAAGAAATACAAATGATAAATAGACATATGTAAAGAAACTTGAGCTCATTAGTAGTTAGAGAAATGTAAATTAAGATCACAACAAAACATTCTTTTACACCTAAAATCTCAATTTAGACTAGATTGGCCAAAAGTAATAAATCGTGTAATATGAAGTACTGTTGAACACAGAAACTCCTATACATTACTGGTGGAAATGTAAATTGGTAAACTTTACATTTGGAAAACGATTTGGTATTATTATAAACAATTCGACTACTTGGTAATCCAATTAAAAAATGGACAAAAGACCTGAATTGACATTTCTCTAATTCATCTACAAAGGGCCAATAGGTATATGAAAAGGTGCTCAACATCACTAGTCATCAGAAAAATGAAAATCAAAACAATAAGATGTCATCTCATATATATTAGAATGGCTATTATTAAAAAAACACAAAAAATAACAAGTGTTGGTAAGGAATGTGGAGAAAAGAGAATTCCTTTCTACTGTTTGTAAGATATTAAGCAAATCACTTACAATTCTTTATTGGCATAATCTGTTTCTTTATAGCACTAACCTCTTCTCAAAATATATGAAAAAGAGTCTTAATATTAAAACTTACTGAAAATTAGCAAAGTACTTGGTTCACTATAAATCTAGATATCAGGTTTTCATCCTTATTACATTAACCAAATTTGGCTGAGTAATCCTACCAATAAATACAAAATAGCGAACACTAATATTACTATAATATTATTAAAGCAAATAGAACATCTGTTTTAAATGCCAAATATCATTAGATTGGCCAGGAATTTAAATGGATCTTTATAAAACATTGCTTGAAAATGCCATAAGCAGAAAGTAAAAATGTACCAATCTAATTCAATTTAATCCTTAATAGCTTTCTCTGTTAATCCTTTAGATTAGCTTCATCAACTAAAGGTTGTTTTATTTTTAATGACCTCCATTTTTTCCCTTGCAACAAGACTTATAAATCTTCCCAAGAAGCACTTTATTTTGTATTATCAATGCATTATATATTATATCATTGAATACAGTTTATATGATGCCATAATTACTGATCTTGTTTGCATTGCCTCTCTTTAGTCCCAACATTTTGTTTGTTTTCCACTCTTCTCACTAGTTTATTTTTGTTTTGGGAAAATAGAGCTATTTACATACAAATATGTTATCCATGCTAATATGTAACAGGCTTATATAAGGTTCCAGATTCTACATTTCAATTAAACTTTATTGTTATTTTAAAATGAATTTTCTTTTTTTTTGAGATGGGGTCTGGCTATGTTGCCCTGTTTGTTTGTTTGTTAATGAAACCACAGTGCTTAACAGCATGTGGTTCAAGTAAAGTATTTTCTAGTACTTGCATATTATTTACCCTATTGGGCTATGTTAGAGAGTTTTAACTATTAATAAATTTTTTAAACATTTATAATACTGTTTAAGTGTTACACAAAGTTCTTATGAAAATAACTTTAGCTCATTTATCCATGCTGCTTTGAAAGATAAACTAACATTTTTTAAATATAATTAACTTGCTGAAGAAATTTTATATTATAATCTTTTAATTATGTTTGTAACAGCAAGTTATAATGAAAACATGCCTGTATTTTATATTTTTTTCTATAGAAGCTAAATAGAGTCTACTATTCTCTTATTTCTCATTTCTTTTTCAATAATATTCACTTTTAATCAAGTCCTTCGATTATTAACTTCCCAAAAGAACAAAATATCCTGAACTTAAGAGCCTCAAGAATATAAAAATTAAAAATTTTAAATTACTATAACAAATGACATATACCAAAATAATTCTTTAAGTTTTTAAACCAACATTTCTTAAAGACAAAATATACTATATATTATAATTATGAATGCTTTCAGTATTCTAATTACACAAGATTAAGAATGCTGAAAAGACTTGAACAATCTATTCATATTTACCTTATTTAGATCTTCCCTTTCTTGTTGTAACGTTTTGATTTGTTTTTCACAAGCCTTGATTTGTCTAAAAGCATCATCTAGTTCTCGCCTCACAGAATTAGCTTCTTCAAGCTGCTGTTCCAAATGACTTGATTCTAAAAACAAAAGATAATGTTTCTATTACTATTTGTAAAAAAGCAAATGATTGAACCCAAGGTTTAAAAGAACTAAATTTTTTTAAAAGTAGTATTATGAATTTGATATCAGGGTTACCACATAACCAGTGTAACTCATGACAAATTAAATGCGTATCAGTTCACTGCAAAGATGGTAAACGGCATGTGGCAGTATGAAGATGTGAAAAATTAATGTACAGAAATGCCTTACATGTCTATTAAGACAAAAAGACCATATTTCCAAAAATAGCACCTTTAGACCAATTAAAAATTTAAAGCTAAAAAAGAACAAAACCAACCAAACAAAAAAAGACAAGTTTGTCTCTGTTATTGGTAAAGATCCTAGCGCTGAAGTTAGTCAAATTATTTTAAGTTTGTTGTGCTTCTAATATTGTGGTTCCAGATCACCCAGCCTGATTTACCCCTGTTTATTTGAAGAATAAACCCTGATTTCTAAAAGTAAGTATCTGAAAACCTCTTATCTAAATCAGCTCTTCCATTTTAATATGAAGAAACTCAGAGAGTTGAATCATTTGCCTAAGGACACATTGCTAAATGAATACCAGAGCTAAGGCTAGAGACCAGGAGATCTTGCAATGACCTTGCCAACTTACAAAGTAATGTTATTAAATAATGTTTAAAATTATCAGATCAGAAGAATTATTATGAAACAAAATAAAATTATGCTTTGACAAAATTTAATAAATTGACACGAAATGTTCTTGGTATCAAAAGTAAACTAGCAACTGGGCACAGTAGCTCATGCCTGTAATCCCAGTGCTTCTGGAGACTGAGGCAGGAGGATCACTTGAAGCCAGGGGTTGAAGACCAGCCGAGGCAACACAGCAAGAACTTGTCTCTGCAAAAAATTAAAAAATTAGCCCGTTGGGGTGGCGAGTTCCTGTAGACCCAGCTACTTGGGAGGCTGAGGCAGGAGGATCACTTCAGCCCAAAAGTTCAAGGCTGCAGTGAGCTATAAATGGGCCACTGCACTTCAGCCAGGAGGGTGAGATCCTGTCTCCAAAAAAAAAAAAAAAAAAAAAAAGTCAAATAGCAAATTAAAATAACTGAAGTCAGTGAAAACAGAGAAATCTAAACACATCCATTGTTAGCTCTGTTCTAGATAATTTTTGTTCTTTACATGTTATTACTCTAAGTGTCATCCCCATATAAGCAGCATCAGCCTCCTCTAGGGACTGAGATATGCAGAATCTCAGGCCCCAGCTCAGACCTAATGAATCAAAATCTTTACAAGATTCTCAATGATTCATCTGTACATTAGAGGAGGGAGGAAGTGCACAAAGTATTTCATATTGTTTAAATGAAGTAGTGTAAATAAAATATCAGTAGTCCTACTGAGAAAAGCATTTTATCTGTGTAGACAATTCGTATAGTTCAAAAATCATTCAAATGTATTGGTGTATCATGTACTAAATGGTTCTAGATTCCATAAATAAAATAATTTACCAATAACCAGTGCTATAAATTTCTAAATTTATTAAAAAGGTAGCTCTTTTGAAAGTCTAGCTATATTTATGGATGGTATAGTTTTTAACAACTTTTGAAGATTACATGCAAAGTTGTATTTAACTGGTTTTCATACTATCTTAATAGTATCTTAATAGAAGACACCGGGTCTTCTCTCAGTCATGCTTGAACAAAGCAGTTCGCGGAACACCTGTTCTCACACGGATTGTTTCTTGTTGATCGGCCTCAAGATGCCTTGTGACTTGCAAACAAGCCAGGGCGCCTTGACCCACAAACGGGAAAGGGCAAAGGAGGAGACGCAAACGTCAACTCCCTGAGGCAGAGCGGTGAGAACCAGTCCATGCTGAGACAAAAACATTCTGAGAACAGAAAATAGTAGTCGGAAAAGTTGGGGTAGACTGGGACAGATGCCAAAAGAACGGTGTTAAAAATAAAGACGCTGAAGGCGAGAGGTGCTGCAGTCTTGTACCGTCTTTGTGTGTTTGTCGTTTATCTTCTGTGTTCATTTCTCCTCCCCAAGTGGGGCCACAACAGTATCATTTAATGCATGTTTTACATGAAAAAAACAAAAGATCATAGATTTTTTAATCTTATGGATCACAGGATGTTTACTCTTGTATTAAGAAAATTGTATTTTATCATTTTCTTTAATTTACGCATTTCACATAGGAATCTTTCTACTTACACTAATTTCTTCAAACATGTTTAAATTTTATTTTCCTGTTATATTAAGTTTTTAACGTATTTCAGATTTCAACAATTTACTTTTAGATAACAATTTACTTTTGTTATTTCCAGTAATTAGGAGTCAAAATTTAGAACGTAAATTAAAGCAGCTGACTTCTGTCATTTCTTGGTTCACTTTAATCAAATTTTATGGCTAAGGAAAATCAATCTGAAGTAGTGAAATGGTACATTCAGTAATCCCTCTGAGCACATTTACTTTCTTCCCTAACATGTTTTTTTTTTTTTTGCAAATTGTTAAGTTATTGACTTCAACTTCTCTTTGTTAGAAACAAAAAAGTTCAGTATTTTATAAAATTTCTGCATCATATAAAGTTTACAACAAACTGTATCATATACAATAATTTCAACAGCCTTTAAGGATATTTTATTGTATTATTTTAATACAGGTTCTCTTTTAGCTTCACCCTATCATTTCACTTTGGCTGCTTTGCAGTGGAATTGTTAGAAAGAGAAATATATGTCAGATTTCCATGTTTTACACATCAGACCCTTTAAAATGCTTAAAAAGCCCAAAATATTCATTTAAACAACAATCTGTAATTATGAAAAGTACAAAAAGAAATGTATTGGATCAAGAAGAGTTAGAAAAGACAAACCCATCTAATTTTTTATCAAATCCTCCAATATGGAGAGAAGCATAGCGCTTGTAATTTGGAAAACAGAATTTTGTATTCCCAAAAGAAAAAAAAAGCCCAAATCAAGATGAGTAAGGCAGAGGAGTCTTTACTTTTACTACAACGAATAATAAATTTGACTACAACTTTGAAAGAAATCCTCAGAGACTATTAAAAATATCACAACACAATGTGCTATCACATTTAGATGAAGTTATTAAAGACTAGTTTTAGTGAACAAAGAGAAAAAGTTATACTAGGGAAGTGGGTTAGTGCATACCAACTATATGGCTCTTAGCTCATGGCTGCTATTAGAACTCTAAAATACAATCTGTTAGTAATAAGGATTTAACAAAGGCATATTACATACATATGTGGTAATTTTCTTGGCACTGTGCGGCATATAAAAGAAATATAAAATATGGTCTTGGTCTTGAAGGAGATAATCAAATTTGGAAGACAAGAGTTAACACTCTTGAAAACCATACATAAAGCAGAAAATCAAATACAAATTGTGTAGCAGGCTGTATGTGCTATAGAAATTAAGAGGTCAAAAATGGCCTGATTAAAACAGTACTCAAAGTGGAACAGTAGTGAATTGGAAAGAGGCTAAGAATTGAGTCAGACAGAGGTTAATAGAACAACCAAAGCATCACCCTGATCCATAAAGACCATAGTTCCATAGGTTTTCCATTATATTCTTATTCCTAAAATAATTTATAACTTTCCTGAGATGTAAAGAGATTTTACTTCTAATCATGATGGGGGGAAAATCGGGTCCCTTATCATTGAGGAAGAAGTTTTGAGTTAGAGAGACACAGATCACCAACCCCAAAGCAGTAAAAAAGAAATAAGGATTTTAAAAGTATATTATACATTATAATAAATTTTTCATTTAGAGAAAAAAACCCATTATTCTCTTATATAAAATACTAAAAGAGGTATGAATTTTTATTATTGTCTACAGATACTCAACAAATACATATTTAGTGTCTGTTATATAATACTGGCATTGAGCTTGGCACTAGGAATAGAGTAGAAAAACAAACTCTGTTCCTAACCTGTAGGAGCTCAGAGCATGGTGGAAAAAGCAGATATTAAAAAGAAGTTATAAATAATTATAAATTTACTATATTTTTCTAGGAATTTTAAAATATTAGAAAATACTACTATGGGGAAATACAAAATATAAAGTCATTAATGGTAGGTATTTGGGTACACAAAGATCCTGCTCAAGAAGTATCTAGGGTCAGGCATGGTGGCTCAAGCCTGTGATAACAGCTCTTTGGGAGGCTGAGGTGGGAGGATCACTTGAGGACAGGAGTTTGAGACTAGCCTGGGCAATATAGTGAGACCTCATCTCTACCAAAATTTTTTTAAAAAATTAGCTGGGCATGGTGATGCACGCCTATAGTCCTAGTGACTTGGGAGGCTGAGGTGGAAGAATTGCTTGAGCCCAGGAGTTTGAGGTTGCAGCAAGCTATGATAGTGCCACTGCACTCCAGCCTGGGAGACAAAGCAAGACCGTGTCTCTTTAAAAAAAAATCCATAAAAACCCTACAGCTAATATTACCCTTAATGCTGAAAGACTGAATCTTTCTCCCTAACACTCAGAAGCTAGTATGTACTTCTGACCACTTTACTTCAACATAACATTACATGTTCTAGCCAGTGCAGTAAGGCAAAAAAAGGAAATAAAAAGCATAAACATCAGAAAGGGAGAATTAAAACTGCTCCCATCTGCAGATGACATGAATATCAGCATTAAAAAATTCCCAAAGAATCTATTAAAAAAATACTCCTAGAACTATTAAGTGAGTTTAACAACGTCACAGAATATAAACATATAAAAGTCGATTGTATTTCTATATAGTCACAATGAATACATACACACCAAAATTAAAAATACCATACCATTTGCAACTGCTCAGAAAATGAAATTATTTATCATTATTCTATATATAATGGGTTAGACATCAACACAGATTCCCCCTGGATATTGCCAGAACAGTATTGTAAATGACAACAAAATATTTTAGGATTTAAAAAATTAGCTGTTACATAGAGTCAACAAAGAAGCTCACAACTATTTTGGTAAATCACACAACTATGAGATCATTGATTTGAATGTTTTATATCAACCCCATCTATTTCAAGGTTGTTTTAAAAATGAATAAACAAGGTTTCAAAAGCTACTGCTATTCAAAGCCACAGTGTATTATAAGAAAATGGAAATCTGAGATAGGCTAATGAATAAGTTTTCTAAATCCATTTTTCCTCTTTGAAGATAAATCACTGACTATCTTAGCTGGTCTTGTGTTCTACTTTTTTAGCATCATACAACTCTACACAGACATTCAGTGGCACTCTTAATGTTTTATTGTTGGTACCAAAGGAAAGCCAACGATTCTGCTTATCATGTTTATAATCTAATTTATTTTTAGAAAGATAAAGTTACAGAAATTTGATAAAGAGGTATTTCTTAGGAAAAGAGTCTCTTTTTTAAAAACAACACAATAGTGTTCATAAATTATGCTCAAGCTTAAGATCTCCACATGTATTTCACATAAACAAAGTATTAACATGGCATTTTAAATAGTCCTTTTTATAAAAGTCCCTTTATCATAGTTTTTCTTTTCCTTCACTTATTTTTACCTAAAATTGCAGTTATGGAGAGGCCTGACCATTCTAGCTAAAGTAGTATCACCTTCTTTCTATCCCTCCACTTACTCAGATCATGTGATGCCTCTAAAACATGCAAAGGCTGCCATTTAACTCAAGAGTAAAAACCAAAGACCTTACAACAATCAGTAATATCCTACTGATCAGGCAACAAGTCCTTTCCACTCCTTTACTTCTCTAAGTCACTTCCTTCCATCCTACCTGCTTGCTTATTCTGCTCCAGCCATGCTGTCCTCTGTGTTTTACTTAAACACATTCTGACCTTAGGGCGTTTGTACTGCTGCCCGGTCATTTTGCCTGGAACACGCATTCCCCAGATAACTGTACGACTAAGCCCCTTACCTTCTTCAAGTTTTTATTAACATGTTGCCTTCTCAATCAGGCCTAAACCCAGACCACAGTACTTACACTGATAAAACTCCTCATGTCACACATCTGACTCATTCTCCTTATTCTACTGTATTATTAAGCACTTATCTTCTAATATACCATATCATTTACACAGTTATGCCTCATATATTTACTGGTTTTTGTCTGTTATCTGTCCTCCACCCAGACAAGGGTAAGGATTTTTGTATGTTTTGTTTAGTACTGCATCCCAAGAGCCTAAAACAACACCTGGTAGGCGCTTAATAAACATTTGCTGAACAAATGCAATAAATGAATGAATGACTACAATAGGCACATCAATCATTGTCAAATTTAATTTTAATTAATCTTGGCAATACACTGAAAAATGTTCTGTAACAAAGAAAACAAATTTTCACAAGCTTTGATGCCTATATACCTGCAATTCCCTTGTCTATAGTGTCCGTCTTCCCCACTCCTAACACCTATTCCCCTAAATTGCTCTTCTAGGCAAATCCCAACTCAATATCCCCCCAAATTAATAGATCTTCCAAAAAAACAATCCTTGTTCACTTAAGTCCAGGTTAGTTGTCCCTCTTATGTACTCTCCATGTACCTCTGCTTATTTTTCCTCATAGCCTTTTCACATGTATTATAATAACTATTTGTTTATCTGTTTCCCAGATCAAAATGTGAGTTCCTTGAGAACAGAACTGACTTATTTCTGCTCATTTGCCTTTCCCTCACTGGCATATAACTCACATCACACAGCAAAGACAGGCACTCAATAAATGTTTTTTTGTATGAATAAACCATTTCTAAAAATCTACTAAACTGAATTAATAGTAAATCATAGAAATTTACCTGTTACTTGTTTCCTTAGTTTTTCAATTTCTTCTTTTAAATTTTTTATTTCTAAATCTTTGCTTGCTGTTAGTGGACCATCAACAGTTGAATATTGCAGAGCTTGGACAGTCTGTGTTGATTCTTAAAAAAAGAATAAAAAAATTTTTACCACTAATAACAATATATCTTTTGTTGAGAAATTCTTATATAATTCTACAGGCCAGAACATCTACCAATTGAACAAAAGCATGTAAATACATTAAGTCATAAAATTCCATTATGCATGTCTTTAAAATTATAACATATATAAAAAAAGAATCTACCTTCTAATATGTAAGATTTTGGGTTTTAAATACTGGTGGTATAGGTTTGCCAGTGATTCAACTATTTGGCCCCTTTTGGTGCTAGCATCTGTGCACATGTGATAACTCAAAAACATTATGTCAGTCAGATGATGTATGAAGAACTGAATCTGGTGTATAAAGGGGGTTTTAGACATGTTAACATACATATGTAGAAGTGCTAGCCTTCCAAATTTTATGTCTGAAAGTTGAGGCCCACCCATAGATAACACAGCTCATCAATTTAGTTAAAACAGAGATTAATACATCTTGCAGTTTGAATCAAAAGATGCAAGGTATCAAAGAAACATTAACCTTATTGATGTTTATTCCCAGATATTATCAAAAGATATGGAAAAAAAGAAAACTTGAAAACCATTTTGTATCAGAAATGAAACCACCATTGTTCTAAAATAGGTATTCTGCTATTCACAGAGCGGTTCCCAAATAGTAAGTCTCTCTCTTACCATAATTCTTTATTAGTGAAAATCATTACTGATTGCTGTGTGTGTGTGTTTGTATCATAATCACAATAAAAGTTATAAGACATTTGGAAAAGCATTTGCATGTGTAATTCACATGCAGAAAGTATGCAGAAAGTATGACCAATAGTCAAAAGAAAAAACAGAAATAAAGGTAGACTCACAGATGATCCGGGTGTTAAAATTGGCAGACAAGGAGCTTAAAATAATTATTATTAAAATGTTGAAGACAATAGAGGAAAGGATAGACAAAAAGATGGGGAAATTTCAATGGAGAATTGAAAACTATAAGAGAACCAAATGGAGATTCTTGAAATAAAACAGACAATATCTGAAATTAAAACTCATTCGATAGACTTAACAACAGAATGGGTATAACAGAAGACAGAACTAGTAAACATGAAGGAAGGTCAACAGAAAATAACAAAATGAAGCACAAGGAACAAAAGAATAGAAGGAATAGAACAGAGTTTAAGGAAATGTGGGACATAATCTAACATATATGCAATCAGAGTCCCAGAAGGAGAGAACAATGTGAACAAAACAAAGAAATATTTACACAGATTATGGCTTAGAATTTTCCAAAATAGATAAAAGACATTAATCAAGATTGTAGAAGCACAATGAATCCCAAACAGGATTTTATATTAATACAAAGAAATCTATACCTACGCACGTCATATAAAACTATTTGAAACTGAATTTAACAACAAGTTCTGAAAAGCAACCAGAAGAGAAAAAAGATACATTATATTCAAGAGATGAAGCTGGCTTCTCAAGAAAGATAATGTAAGTTAGAAAACAATAGAATAATAACTGTAGAACATTGGAAAAAAAAAAAAACTGTCAAGCTAGAATTCTAACCCAGCAAAAGTATCCTTTCAAAAAGAAAGGCAAAAATTAAGACATTTTCAGACAAACAAAATCTTAGAGAGTTTGTCACAGCACATTCACATTATAAGAAATACTAAAGGAAGTTTTTCAGGCTGAAGAAAAGTGATTCCAGATAGAAATATGGATCACTAGGAAGAAATAAAAAGCACCAAAAGAGTAAATAAAAAGATATTTAAAAATTAACTGAGTAATAAATATGTGAAGCAACAATAAAGTAAATGTATTAAAAGATTTATAAACTAGATCAAGGTAAAATACACAATAACAATCATAGAAGGAACTGTTGAAAAGCTTTTACATTGTGAAGTGAAAACATACAAATTATTATGAAAAAGATCTAACAGAAAAATGGACAAGAACCTTGAATGGGAACTTCACAAGCCTGGATAACCAAATTGATTGTAAATATCTGAAAAGATATCCAACCTCATTATTCACCAGGGAAAGGCAAATTTAATTCACAGTAAGACTCCATTGTATATCTATGAGAATGAATACAAGTAAAAAAAAAAAAAGCTGACGATATCAAGTTCTGATGGAGAGTTGAAGAAAGTGGCAGTCATACATTATTAGTAGAACTAATACATCGATACAGTCAATTTGGAAAACTCTTTGACAATATCTTCTAAAGATGAAAATACCCTGTAACTCACAAATTCTACTCCTTGATATATACCTGTGAGAAATAAGTATACATCACTACCAAAAGGAATATATAAGAATATTCACAGGTGTACTCATGATAATCAATATCTGGAAATAATCCAAATATTCACCAATGACAGATTGGATAAATCAATTTTTAGTATTTATATACAATGAAATGCTAAATAATACTATAAAAAAGAACTATTGATATATATAAAACATGGATAAATCTCAAAACAACATGTTGAGTTAAAAAAGCCAGACACAAAAGAGAACATAGTATATGATACTATTCATATGAAGTTCAAGAACAGGTATCAATCAATTAATGGGGAAAGAAATTAGGATAGTCTTCTTTAGGGTGGTAGGTTATGAACTGAGAAGGGGCATGAGAGGACCTCATGCTATGCTGCAAATATTCTATACATTGATATGGGTGAAGGTTATGTGAGTATATATACATAAAAGCAATTATTGGGCTTACAGTTAAAAATAGAATGCTTGCACACTTTATGTATATTGCCATATTAATAAAACAAGTAAAAAAAACAAAATTGGGCCATAGAGGGGAAGTAATTCACATGCAGAGATCTTAGGAATTCATTGAAATATGAGAAAATAGTCTGTTCTATTGACATCTATGGAGCCTTTTTCTCTACTGGGCTTCTAAAAGTAAGTAAGCAAAATTTTATGACTGTAAAACTTTGATTTTTTTCTCTTATAGGAGTTACAAGTTCTTGATTACTTGTTCATACCTATATTTCTTCATTCACAAAATATATAAGTAAAATAAACGTTATATCCTTTATATTGGAGAAAATAAAGCATAAAAGAGAGATAGTGAGTGCTGGGGATAAATGTAACACTAAATTATAAATAGGATGGTTGGGAAAGGCTTCAACGAAGGCTTCATTTAAGTAGAGAGGTAAGGGGGAATAGGTCATGTAAATATCAAAGGAAGAACATTTAAGGTAGGGCAACAGCTAACGCAAAGGCCCTGAGGTAGGGATCTGCCTGGCTTGTGAAAAGAACAGCAAGGAGCCTAGGGTGGCCAGAACAGAAGGAACAAAGGAGAGTGTAATCAGAATGGTAGGAAGAAGTCAGGTCATATATCACCTTAGGCACTGAAATTAGTTTGGCTATTAATGCGACATGGAAAGCTACTGGGAGTGGGATTAACATAGTGAAGTAAGATGATCTAAATTGTTTTAATAGGATTATTTGGCTGATATGTTGAAAACAAACTGAAGGAAACCAGGGGTGGAAGAGATATGGGGTGGGGGGACAGCGGGGGAAGAGATAAGGTAAGGAAACAAGTTAGTAACTTATTGCAATAATACAGGTGAGAGTAGATGGTGGTTTGAAACAGGGTAGGAGCCCCACAGTCAGTGATAATCAGATTCAGGATCTATTGGGATAGCAGAGCTGACATGATTTGCTGATGGATCTGATGTGGAGTGTGAGAGAATGAGAGGGTTTAAGGATGGCTATAAGGTTTTACTTCTGAGCAGGTGAAAGCATGGAGTACTCTAGAGTACTCTAACACTCAAAGGCCAAAGAGTTAAGAAGAAATCAGCAAAGGAGACTGAGAAGGACTAGCTTATGAAGAAAAAGAAAATCAAGAGAGTAAAGTGCTCCAGAAGCCAAAAAAGGAAAGAGTTTTCAGGGGGAATAAATGGTCAACTGGGTCAAATGCTGCTAATAAGTTAAAAGATGAAGACAGAAATGATCACTGGATTTTTCAATATAGGAGAGGCAAACGGGATAAGGGGAAAAAACAGGATTGCTGAGCAGCATTAAGACCAACTGAGGTTGGTGTTCATGAATTTGAAGTGGTATTAGTCAGTATGTTGTATGTTTTTTAAGTAGGCTACCTTCAGCTGCACAGTTGTGGAGGCAAAGTTGTGTTTAAACAGGGTTAATATTCTGTCAAAGGAATCTGACAGAGAGAAAGGGGAACGATAGATTTGAGGGTATACGTGAGGGTATCATTATGACTGACCATAGAAAGAGAAAGAGGGTCTAAGAGAAACAGTGAAATGGTGACAGACTTGTAGGTGTGGTGGAATTAAAGGAATATTGGGGCTAAGGCACCAGAGAGTGTTCACTAGAAATTATGAGCAAGAGATTATGGAAGATTTGCTTGAAACTGAGATTAATGATGGGTTTTAGATATTGTAATCTCAAGATATATCTCACTACCATGGGACAGAGTGGATGAGATAGGGTGGAGAAGAAGATCACTGAAGGTGAAGAATCAACAAACTCAAAATCTTAAAAGGTTCACCTACGTGCATTTTAAATCACCTAATATTATGACAGAAGCAATGTTGTAGAGAATGACAGTGTGACAGGAACTAGAACTCTTAAGGATTGAGAAAATATGATAGGAAAAGTCATTAAAGTGTTATACTGGTGTGAGAAGGGTTTCACTTTTCCTAACAGTCCCATTCCCCTCTCCCCAGAGGTATTTATGCTCACTCTTTTATGTACATACATATGTACCCATAGGAAACACGCTATTTTTTGTTGTTTGCTATTAATTGTGTGATTTTACATAAATGTATTATGCTGTGTTCAGCATATATTTCTACAACTTGATATTTCACCACTTAATAAAAAAATTTCTTTTTATGACAAAACAACCACTTCTAATCAACAATTTATAACACTGTCAGTCCACTTCAAAAAGGGAAATTATCTTTAAAATATATTTACCTTGAAGCTTTCTGCTAAGTTCAAGTTTTTCTTGTTCAAGGCGCTTAATTCTTCTTTCATAAGCTTCAGTTGCTAAGTTGTTGTCTAGAGTCCTCTGAACGTTAGCGTCGAGATCCAGTGAGGTGGGACCCGCTGTAACTCTTAAACAACTCCTATCAGACAGAACACTGAAGAAAGAAAAAAATACGTAGGTCAATACCATAATAAAAAGTTTAAAGAAAAAAGACAACCTTTTAAAATCTGTTCATCTGAAACACGGATTTGAATATCTAGTTTAAAAACATTTTTTTACAAAAGCACCAAAAACAACTATTTATAAGCATTTTTTAAAATGAAAACATAAATCCCCACAAATTATCTTTGGTTATTCTGGATCTTTTGTGGTTCCACATTAATTCTAGGATTATTTTTTTCTATTTCTGTGAAGAATGTCATTGATATTTTTATTCTAGAGTCCTGTTTAAGTCCAGTGTTTCTTTATTCATTTTCTACTTCAATGATCTGTCCAGTACTGTAAGTGGAGTGTTGAAGTCTCTGACTATTAAGATGCTGCTGTTTATTTCTTTGCTTAGGTCTAAAAGAATTTGCTTTATGAAGCTCGGAGCTCCTCCATTAGGTGCATACATATTTAGGACTGTAATGTCTTCTTGAATTGCTCCCTTTACCATTATATAATGACCATCTTTGTCTTTTTTTTACCATTGTCAAAGTCTATTTCATCTGATATGAGAATGGCTATACTTGCTGGCTTTTGGTTTCCATTTTTGTGGAATATTTTTTCTATCCCTTCACCTTGAATCTGTATGAGTCCTGTTGGGTTGGATATGTTTCCTGAAGACAGCAGATACTTGAGTTGTATCTTTTCATCCATTCAGCCAGTCTATGTTTTTTAACATTCAGACTGTTCACGTGTTAGTATTGATATATGGGATGCTGTTCTATTCATCATGTTGGCTGATACCTTATCGTTTTGTTTTCCCTCTTCTGCTACTGTTTTATAAGAGCTGTGAGCTATCACTTTTGGGTGTTTCTACACTAGTTGGTGTCTATCGTGCTGTTGCATGTATAATGCACTTTTGAGCATTTCCTGCAGGATGAGTCTGGTAGTGACAAATTCCCTTTGTGTTTGCTTGTCTGGGAAAAGACTTCATTTCTCCTTCATTTACGAAACTTAAGTTTAGCAGGATACAAAATTCTTGACTGACAGTTATTCTGTTTAATGAGACTAAATAGAATTTCCTTCTGCCTTGTAAGGTCATTGGTATTTTGATGGGGATGCATTGAATCTGTAGATTGCTTTGGGTAGTATGGATATTTTAACAATATTGATTCTTCCAATCCATGAGCATCTTTCCATTTTTTTTGTCCTCTTCAACTTCTTTCATCAATGCTTTATAGTTTTCATTATAGAGATCTTTCACTTCTTTGGTTAAGTTTATTACTAGGTTTTTATTCTATTTGTAACTATAATAAATGTGACTACTTTCTTAGTTTCTTTTTCAGATTGTTTACTGTTGGCCTATAGATATACTACTGATTTTGTATCCTGAAACTTCATTGAATTTGTTTATCAGTTCTAATAGTTTTGGGGTGGAATCTTTAGGTTTCTCGAGATTTAAAATCATATCGTTTGCAAATAAGGATAATTTGACTTCTTCCCTTCCAATTTGGAAGTCCTTTATTTCTTTCTCTTATCTAATTGCTCTGGCTAGAACTTCCAGTACTCCGTTGAAAAACAGTGGTAAAAGTGAGCATCCTTGTCTTCTTCTACCCCCCAAATTATCTTGATTTTTAAAGAAAGAACCACAATTATAAAATGAACTTTTCGGAAGGGTTACTGGTAGTTTAAAACAATTTGACCACCTAAGTGAAATGGTAGTCAAAAACACCAACCATAGTCCTCTTTGCCAGAATTTGAAATTCAAAACTGAAGTCCTTTTTAAAATTCAATACAATTTAATTGAAAACATTTGAGGAGCTGAGGTGTCAGTAATGAATAAAACGGACAAAAATCCTTGCCCATAAAGAGCTTATATTCCAGTGATGGAGAGAGAAATAAACAAAATAATTAAATATTCAGTACATTAGAAAATATTAAGTGCTAAGGAGAAAACATAAAGCACAAAAGGGAGGGTATAGTATTGAGGGGAAGGAGATAAAAATTTAGATAAAGTGGTCAAGAAAGCTATCGCTGTGAAAGTTAACTCTGAGAAAAACCAATTAAGGGTAAGGGGACCAGTCAAGGGAATGTCAAAAGGAAGGGCATTCCAGGAAGATGGAACAGAAGTACAGAAGTCCTGAGATAAGACTGTATCTGGCAGGTTTATAAGCCAGAAAGGAGGCCTGTGTGGATGGAGTGGAGTAAGCAAGAGGAAGAATAGTAGAAAATAAACCCAGAAAGATAAAAATGAGCCAGTCATGTAGGGTCTTGTAAGAATTTTGATTAGGCCATACAAAGCCACTGAAGTTAGGGGTTAAGGGGTATTGGTCCTGAACAGAGGAATGACATATCTTTTCTGCTTTATTTTTTAATAAGATCACTTGTACAGGTTCTGAGAAATAAAGGAAATGAAGCTACAAACAGATTAAGTAGGCAGTTAAGACATTTTAAGTAGAAGAGAGGAGAGGTCTCAGCTGGAGATACATATTTAGGAGTTATCAGCAAATACCTGGGAGACCATCAGATAGTGTAAATGAAAAAGAGATGCCTAAAGACTGCCATAGCACACCCTGATATTCAGAAGTTAGGGAGATTAGGAGAAATCATGCATGGAAACTGAGAATGAATGGCCAGAAAGGTAAGAAGAAAATCAGTCAAGTGCCCTGGAAGCTGAGAGAAGAAAGTGTTTTAATGATGTGGACCTGTGGCAAATCAGATGAGACCAGGCAAGTAAGAAAGACTAGGACGGAAAAGTGATCATTAGGTTTAGCAACATGGAGGTCAACGGTGACATTGATAAAAACAGTTTTTATGAAGTGATGGGGACACAAACCCAAATGGAATGAATTTAAAACAGAATAGTATGAAAAAATGGGCAAAATATAATCAACAGTTGAAGTAATTTTGCTATAATGTACAGCAGGGAAATGGTTACCAACAGGTAAAGGAAGTGAGGTCCAGAGAGATTTTATATTTTGCTTTAAGATGGGAGAAAGAACTGCAGATTTGTAAGCTGATGGAAATGATCTGATGATACAGATGATACAGATAGGGAAAGCATGACGTAAAAGTGAGCAATAGACTGGACTAGCTAGGAGGGCCTGGAAGAGGCTGGCCTTAGCTAGGAGCTTGCACAGTTCATCCATGAAAAGAAGAGAACACATAGGTCCAGAGGTATGTTGGTGATAAATGTGGTGATGGAAGCTTATGGAAGTTGTCTGTTTGCTTCAATCCTCTTTGTAAAAGAGGAAGCAAGAACACCAGCTGAGAGTGAGGACAAAGAGTGGTATCATAGGCAAGCAGAAAATATGAAATAGTTATCTAGAGGAGTGGAAAAGAGAATACACTAGGGCTGCGGTCCCCAGGCCCCAGGCTGTGGACCTGGTACTGGTCTGTGGCCTGTTAGGAAAAGGGCTGCATAGTGGGAGGTGGGCAGTGGGTTAGCCAGCAAAGCTTCATCAGTATTTGCAGCAGCTCCCCATCATCCGCATCACCACCTGAACTCCGCCTCCTGTCAGATCAGCGGCAACGCTAGATTCTCACAGGAGTGCAAACCCTACTGTAAACTGCACATGTAAGGGAACTAGGTTAAACACTCCTCACGAGAAATCTAAAGCCTGATGAGCTGAGGTGGAGCTGAGAAGGTGACGCTAGCTCTGGGTAGCAGCTGCAAATACAGATTATCATTAGCAGAGAGATTTGACTGGACAGAGACCATAACAAATCAATTGCTTACTGACTCATATCAAAACCCTATAAGTGAGTGGCAAGTGACAATTAAGCTGCATCTGCCAGCAGGCTTTATAGTGGCAACTGAGTTGAGGTACTTTTCAATTGCACAGCTGCATCTGGTGGCTGGCAGGCTTTAAGTCAGAAGCTGACACTTATTTTAGTCTGCGTGTGGCCTGCCTTTTATATTATTTATCACTTCCATCCACACCTCTTTCCTGTACTGCGCACTTGTCTCAGTCATACTTTCGGTAAGCCCACAAGCTAACCCTAGCAAAAATGAGTAAAAAACAAACGTTGCTGGAGAGCTTCTTTGGAAAGGGGGAAAGACCCAATGATGAGACAGCAAAAGACTCTAAGACTGCCAACAAAATGAAAGCTGCATTTAAAAGAAAATACTGGCCGGGTGCGGTGGCTCACGCCTATAATCCTAGCACCATGGGAAGCTGAGGCAGGAGGATCACTTGAGCTCAGGAGTTTGAGACCAGCCTGAATAAGAGCGAAATCCTGTCTCTACTAAAAACAGAAAAATTAGCTGGGTATTGTGGCACATGCCTATAGTCCCAGCTACTTGGGAGGCTGAGGCAAGAGGATCACCTGAGCCCAGGAGTTTGAGGTTACAGTGAGCTATGACACTAGTGCACTCTACCAATGGCAACACAGCAAGACTATGTCTTAAAAAACAAACAAAAAAAAAAACACAGAACAAAACAAAATACCAAGAGTCCTACTTAAATTACGTGTTCACTGCAATAGGTGATTCACATTCTCCAAGGCTGTTTCATGTGGTGACCAGCTAATCAACAAAGCCATGAAACCTTCAGAACTGCTTCGCCGCATGGAGACCAAGGACCCTACATTGAAAGACATGCCTTTGGAGTTTTTCAGAAGAAAAAAATGTGAACACGAAGAACAGAGCAATTATTGAAGGCCACCAATTCATGAAATGTATCTGCACTGAAAGCATCATTCTTAATTGCTAACTGCATTACTAAAGCTAAGAAGCCCTTCAATATTGGTGAAGAGTTGATCCTGTCTGCTGCTAAAGGCATTTGCCATTAACTTTTAGGAGACGCTGCAGTTCAAAAGGTGGCATGTGTTCCTCTTTCAGCCAGCACCATAACTACACGAATTGATAAAACAGCAAAGGATATTGAGCCACAACTGTTAGAGAGGATTAATGAGTCACCGTGATACACAATCCAGGTTGGCAAGTCTACCAATGTTGCAAACAAGGCAACAATGCTCGTTTTTGTGCCACATATTTTTCAGGAGGATATGCATGAGGATATGTTACGTGCACTTTTGTTGCCAACCAACACCACAGCTAAAGAACTATTCAAGTCTTTGAATGATTACATATCAGGAAAACTGAACTGGTCATTTTGTGTTGGTATATGCACCGACAGAACAGCTGCCATGACTGGACAGCTTTATGGTTTCACTACTTGGGTCAAGCAAGTCTGAGGAGACAGACGCTGAGCACACACATCTTCTCTTAAACACAAAAGTGAGATGGCTTTCTAAAGGTAAATTTCTGGCCAGTGTTTCTGAGTTATGAGAGCTGTTCCAGAGGCTGCTTTTAGAAAAACAGTCACCACCGGCAGCACATGTCAGTGACACAGAACAGGTTGCAAAACTTACTTACTTGTGTGACATATTTAACCTGCTCAACAAACTCAATCTGTCACTTCAGGGGAGAAGGACAACTGTATTCAAATTAGCAGATAAAGTGGCCACATTCAAAGCCAAATTGGAATTATGGAAGTGATGAGTTAATTCCAATGGATTTTTGACAAGTTTCAAACATTAGCAGAGATTTTGAAAGAGACTGAGCCAGGGCCTTCTTTCTCCCAGCTGGTGCATGATCACCCATCTCAGCTTTCAAAAGAGTTTGAGCATTACTTCCCAACCACAAAAGACCCCCGAACTGGCAAGGAATGGATCTGCAACTCATCTGTGAATAAGCCAGGTGAATCGACTTTGTTGGTGCTAGAAGACAATCAACTGCTTGAGACTGCAAATGACAGTGCCCTTAAAAATATGTTTGAGGCCGGGCACGGTGGCTCACGCCTGTAATCCTAGCACTCTGGGAGGCCAAGGCGGGCAGATCGCTCAAGGTCAGGAGTTCGAAACCAGCCTGGGCAAGAGCGAGACCCCCGTCTCTACTAAAAATACAAAGAAATTAATTGGCCAACTAAAAATATATAGAGAAAATTAGCTGGGCATGGTGGTGCGTGCCTGTAGTCCCAGCTACTTGGGAGGCTGAGGCAGAAGGATTGTTGAGCCCAGGAGTTTGAGGTTGCTGTGAGCTAGGCTGACGCCACGGCACTCACTCTAGCCTGGGCAACAGAGTGAGACCCTGTCTCAAAAAAAAAAAAAAAAATACGTTTGAGACAACTTCAAATCTCCATATGTTCTGGATTAAAATCAAGGAGGAATATCCTGAGATTGTCACAAAAGCACTGAAAAGCCTGCTTCCATTTCCAGCATCCTAACTTTATGAAGCAGGGTTTTCTGCAGTGACAGCAACCAAAATGAGCTATGGAGTAGAGTGGACATAAACAACATACTTTGGGTGTCACTGTCTTCCATAACCCCCAGATGGGACCATCTAGTTGCAGGAAAACAAGGTCAAGGCTCCCACTGATTCTGCATTATGGTGAGTTGTATAATTATTTCATTATATGTTACAATGTAATAATAATAGAAACAAAGTACACAATAAATGTAATGTGCTTGAATCATCCCAAAACTATCCCTCATCCCCCACCTCCAGGGTGCATGGAAAAATTGTCTTCCATGTTACCAGTCCCTGGTGTCAAAAAGGTTGGGGACTGCTGCACTAGCATAATACCTTATATTCAGACAGCACTAAGGGGTACTTAAGGTTGGTAATCATGAATTTAAAGTAAAAACCAGTAAAAATGGTCAGATATTTTTCCCTAGTCACTTCGAACTGCATTGGTATAGGAAGAAAATTAAATTTTAATAATGAATGTTCACTTAGCAATACAAGAAAATGAAAGAAAGCCAAGGAAACTGAGGTGGCACACAAATAGTGATGATAATCATTCTCTATGGAATTTAAACTGAGGAGGAGGAAAGGAAAGATGTAAGCAGAGAGAGGGTCAACAAAAGGATGGTAGGATTAATGAGCTGAATGTTCTTGTGTTTGACACCCAGCGAAAATTTATTCAATAGGAAGAGACTATTCTAATTCTTACCCCATTGCTAAGGGTTAGATTCTGAGCTCTCTCTTTGTACCATTCTTTCCCCTCCAAAATGAGTTAAAATTCTTATGCATTTCATTCATTTTGTAAGTCTAACTTTTTCCAGCAATAGGCTCATTTTATTTTTTAAAAAACTGTAATTTACAAAGCTTTCTCATATATTATTTTTAAAAAAAACTTCAATTCACTTTAATTTGCTTTACATAGTCCAACCTATGTTAACTTTCAAACTTACCAGCTACTAGTATATGTAAAACCAACAAATGGCAGATGGTGGCCAGAAAATGCAGTATGTGTTGGTGGGGGCATCGTTTCCTAAAGGAGGAAAAAACATCCAGTAAGAAATAGATAGCTATAACCTATAGGTTTGGCTATAAATATTAACTGCCTATAGGAAACACGCAACTGTTCAATTTAGAAATACTGATAAGTTTGGTACAGATGTTTAGTGATATAAACTTTAGACTATGTACACTGCTACTCCAAACTTCTAATAAAATGAAAATAAAGATTGATCATCTGACTGATACTGAATTTACAGTCATTATTCATGTATTCTGTATTTTCAAATTTGTCCAGAAGCTAAAATTTATCTGTAAACCCCAAATCCGTACTTGTGGTGATTCTGCAATCATTCACAGACAAGTGCAGAGCAGAGAAAAATTTGAGTCACCCTATGCTCACATTCTTAGCTGAGGTTGAACAGGAAAGACTCTGCCTTCTCGTTTAATCTTTTATATTAACACTATAAACAAATGTCCTTTACAGGGTCTATTTAGTGCCACATTTTTCTGACTTTTGCGAGCAATTTCACTATTTAAAATGGCCCCCAAGCATAGCACTCTCTAGTGTTTCTAAGTGCAAGAAGGCTGTCATGTGCCTTCACAGAGAAAATAACATGTGTTAGAAAAGCTTCATTCAGGGATGAGTTATAGTGCTGCTGGTGGTGAGTTTGATATTAATGAATCAATAGTATATATTACATAGGTGTCTTTAAACACACATAAAACAAGATTATGTATTGATCAGATGGTGAAAATGTGACCAGAGGCTGACAGGAACCTAATCTTGTATCTCTCTGGAGCAGTGGTTCAATATTAGCTAATACAGTGTTCACAGCAACTTTATAGAACATGACTACCATGAATAATTAGAATCAACTCTAATATGTATTTAATTTGGAATGACTCACAATTTTTGTAAGCAGTAAATATAATTCTACTAATAGAGAAAGTCCATTTAATTCTTTCTTGTGAAGCTCAGAGAAGAAAGTATAAGAGAATTTCTTATCTGCCTTGATTATGGTACTAAACAGTGAAAAGTGACATATAACTAATATAAAATTTTTAGTACAGAATTAAAACCTCAGGAAATAAAATAATTGAATAAAAACAGAAGTTCAAATTAAGAAGGCTCAGAAGACAAAAAACATAAAAAATTTATGTTCTTATTTTCCTAAATTTTAATTTAAGGGAAATAAACGGTGTAGAGCAAAGACTGATACACTGTGCTGGCCTGTTTCAGTACAGCCCACAAGCTAAGATGGTTGAAAATCTGGCTAGTCCACTTGTCTGACATTCACCTCAAGCATGGATATAACCTCAGACTAGTAAGGCTGTGGATTTAACATTCCCTATTTAACATTTTCTACCCAAGTTTGCTATTTTCAGCAGCAATACCACTGGGCTTGGGTATTTAGCCCTGGAGTCTGCCCCCTCTGACAACAAGGCTGCTGGTCTGTATAGCCAGCTCCATGCTACTAATACTACTATCTTAACCAAGCCAGCAGTAGGGAAGAGGCTGTGTGATATATGTGATTTTAATCAAAGTTTGGGAGTTTTTCATGAGTAAATCCTCCTCAATTTATTTCCCTTCAATAGATACATCAAGTCTGAAATGGTTGTTTTTGACAGTGTTGTCCAGTTTCATGGCTAGTTTTAGGGAGAGAATTTCTAAGCTCTTCACTTTGCAAACATGAAATCTACTCTTTTAAGCACCTAATTTGTCCTTTTAGGAAACCTAATTGCATAACTTATCTAAGAAGTAACTCTTAGAATTTCAACTTTGCTCTTAGTCATGAATAACCCAGTTCACCTCAGTTAACTCTCTTAATTTCTTGATTTATGACAGAATAAGCACTGAAAGCCATGATAACTGATGACTGATAATTGTATTACCTTAACAAAATACTTGCAAACCAAAAAATTACTTTATAACCATATTAAAAAGAAACAGAGGGGGGCCAGGCATGGTGGCTCACGCCTGTAATCCTAGCACTCTGTGAGGCGGAGGCAGGCGGATCTTTTGAGCTCAGGAGTCAGAGACCAGCCTGAGCAAGAGTGAGACTCCATCTCTACTAAAAATTTAAATTAAAAAAAAAAAAAAAGAAACAGAAGAGAAGAACTTCAATGTCATACTTACAGAATTTTTTAAACAGTCATCATCCACATCAAAATTCGATGTATCTGTTGGGCTACTAACTTCTGGAATATAAGGTGCTTCACAGTTCCGAATGTTATCCCAGTCAATTCCATTGAAAAATGGGTGCTTCTTAAAATCTTCTATTCCATTTTGACCAAGTCGATGTTCTCGGCTACATATGAGCCTTCGAATAAGATCTTTTGCATTTTCAGATACATCAGTCACTTGGGCTGGAAACTGAAACCTCTCCTAAACAGAGAATAATAGAAGCAAAATATAAATTAGTGTTTAACTCACTAAGTTGATTGACTTATTTATTTTCTTAAAAATATATCTTCTTTTAACAATATTTAATAAGGGTATACTGGTACAAAGTGCTGATACTAAAGGAATACAGGGATGAATGAGAAAAGATCATTTTCCTACAGAACTTTAATTCCATATATGACTTAGTCATACACACGGTATAGAAAGAATAAATGAAATGCTAAAATACCTTAAACTGGTATCAGAATGAAGAAGAATTGATTAAAAGTGGTAGAATTTGACTCAATTTTTCAACAGAACATAATTGATAATGTTCATATAAGTCATATACTAATGATTAACTGATTATAAGAAACATTTTTAAAGGATTTAATATGTATCTGACACTATTTAAAGTACTTTACTCATTTAATTCATTTAATTCAATCCTCATAATAATCATCTTAAGTGGGTACTACTATTACGCTAATTTTACAGAACAAGAAACAAAGGCACAAAGAGAATTCGAGTTAATTTTCTCAACTTCACAGAACTAGTAAGTGGCCCAACTGGAATTTGAACTGAAGCTGTCTGACTCTAAAATCCGTGCTGTAAAATACCATGATTTACTACAATGATTTCTTTCAGAAATGCTGTACATGCTACTTACTACCTTGTAGGTATTTCAACTGTTTATAACCATTTGAGAAGCACTATCGTTGCAGCCAGGTAGAAGAGCATAAATTCTGTAAAACTGATTTATATAACATATATTCAAAGCAACTAATCATAATTGTATCACCAGAACAAATTAAAAAGAATAGATTATCATTCCCTTCTATGGGATATTCCTATTCATATTCTAGGTTTTTGTAATTGTCCACAATCTTCTGAGACTGACTAATCAAAACCTTTACTATTATAATTATGAACAATCTATTTCTATTTCACTGACAACTAAATGGATTAAAGTCTTGAAATTTGTTCCTGTTGTATATCTGAATTGTTTTCAATGTTTTATAATCATAAATAATATCTTTGTACATGCATCTTTGATCTACTGAAAATTTCATAAGTAGATTCCTTGAAGTTGCTCACTCGAAAGCTCTAACCATTTTTTAAGGTTCTAGATGCATACTTGCAAACTTTTAGACAGAAAGGCTACATCAATTTATATTCCTCTCAACAATGTCTTAGAATGTTCATCTCACTGTATTATTTACAGTAGAGAGTATCTTTGCCAATTTGACAAGGAAAAAAGCATCTTATTATTTTAATTTGCATTTCATTTGTCACTACTAAAGTTGAGAATTTTTTTACATGCATTCTAGACTATACATATATTATAGTAAGCAATGATATAAACTGCTTATGTTTATTATTCTGTTGGAGATACCATTTAATTCCCTAGTTACTAGCATTTCTAATAAAATACAGGAGAGAATAATTTTATGTATAATTTATGGATTTTGACAATTTTAATTTGTCATGTCCCCTACTAGCATAGAAATGTGATCATTCATTAGTTTTAGAAAAATATTTTCCCTCTTTAAATATCACATTATTTTAATTTATTATAGTGTAATTTACCACATTAATTTGAAAAAAGTAAAATACACTAACTTTGTGATTCATGATTTTTCCATATGTCTCCACCAGAGATTCCGCATAAAATGGTGTTTCTCCATAAAGCATTTCATACATACAGACCCCCAAAGACCACCAGTCACACTCAGGTCCATATCTGCCTTTTCCATCTTCCATGGCTTGAAGGATTTCAGGGGAGATATAATCGGGGGTTCCAACAGCCACTGAGGACTGAACCTGAAGAAGTTCACATTTTTATTAATCAACTGTAATATATTAGAAATAAAATAATAATTTTAAATTAAAAACAATTACTTAAGATACACAACAACATTATTTCGTAATAACTACATCTTTGTTATTATCTGAACTTAGCCTTCTTGTACATACAAGTTAAATTTTATATAATCTTCATATCACTAATTTTCCAGATTGTATAACACTATAGAACCTTTATTATAGCTGTTATTTATTTAAATAACTACATTTAGGGGAACAGTATGAATTAAACCATGATAGCCATTAACAAAAAACTGAATATTTGGTTTAGGACATTCTTCTTGTTTACATGTCTACCCTGTATATAGTAAAAAAAATGAAAGCTGTGAAAATTTTACAATTAGATGGGGAAAGGGAACTCTTGAAATTTAGGCCTGTACTTATGAAAAGGCTGGACATTATGCTGAAGCTCTTTAATGGAAACCTATGAAAATAAATGTCAACAATGTAGAGCAAACTACCTATTAATAAAAAAATTATAGAATAAAAGGTATTTACATAATAAAAGGTATTTATTAAAAAAATAAAGTCACAATAGAGAAAAAAGGTGAGCATATTATTTATTATAGCTGGTTAGATGTAAGCTAGAAGATAGGTAATTTTAAAAATCCTGAATACATGTAAGATACTATGAAATAAAAGAATATTGGCCCTTTATATGTTTTAAAAGAACATATTTAAAAAATGAACATTCTCACGGTAGAATAATGGTTAATAGTCTGGATTTTATAGACTAAATTATCAATTCTTAACAATCAGGATAGATTTCCACTGTTGCAACACTGAAATTAAGTGACTTAAAAACTCTTCTATTACCAACTCTTAAAAATAAAACAACCATGTTAATAAACATATAAAATAACTTTTTGAAAAAGAAATTTTTAGGGGCCAGTAATCAAGAAATGATTGAGAACCAGAATGAGAAACATCAGAGATGGGGCGGGATTGGGGAATTGTTGGTTTTCATTCTCCAGGTACTTGGATTTTAATACACACAAGGGAATAAAAGGAAAGACCTTGCCTTACATGAGGTGGGGAGTTTGAAGAGAAAGGATGCCCTACATACATACCCTCTGCCCTAAAGCGTATAATATAAGAGAAATGGGGAATTATTTCTGCCCCCCCAGCAGAGAAAGACAACAAGAAGTTTTATCTATCTTGACTTTTGGCAGATATGTAGAAAATAACTCCTCCTGTGGAAATATGTAACTTTAGGTCACACAGTTTCAATACCTGTTGAGTCTAATTCACACTGCTTCTGTGGTCCTAAAGTTTTCAGCCAAGAAATTGGTATAAATAGTTAAACAAGCCTAGTTGCCTCTAGGAAGCAAAACAAATTCAAAACTACTGTGGAGAGCCAGGCGCGGTGGCTCACCCCTGTAATCCTAGCACTCTGGGAGGCCAAGGTGGGCAGATCGCTCAAGGTCAGGAGTTCGAAACCAGCCTGAGCAAGAGTGAGACCCGTCTCTAATAAAAGCAGAAAAAATTAATTGGCCAACTAAAAATATATAGAAAAAATTAGCCGGGCATAGTGGTGCATGCCTGTAGACCCAGCTACTTGGGAGGCTGAGGCAGAAGGATTGCTTGAGCCCAGGAATTTGAGGTTGCTGTGAGCTAGGCTGATGCCACGGCATTCTAGCCTGGGCAACAGAGTGAGACTCTGTCTAAAAAAAAAAAAAAAAAAGAAAAAAAAATTTTAAAAAAAACTACTGTGGAGGACACATACTCAAATTTGTCTAGACAAAATTCTCACATATAAAATCTTGTTGAATATAAACTTACAATCCAATAACATAAACCAAATGAGAAAATGAGTAACAGTCAGAAATCCCAACACTACAATTAGATCCCTAACAACAATCAGTTCTATGAAATAAATATGTTTAAAATTATTAAAGACCTAAAAAAATTAAAAAAAACAAGAAAAGAAAAAGATAATTGAAAAAATCCAAGTCCTAAAAATGGAAGTAGTCCCTGAAATAAATGCAGTAAATAGCTAAACAGTAGATTAGATACAGTTGTAGACTATAACAAACCTGAAGAGCTGAAGAAACTAACCAGCATCCAGGATGAAGAAATAAAAAGATGGAAAATTTAGAAGAAAGGCCAAGATACACGAACACTAGAATGAGCAGGTTCAATATAGTATATACAAGAGAATAAGAGAATAGTATAAAGCAATATTCAAAGAGTCAGAGTTTAAAATTTTTCAAGAATGATTTAAGACTTGAATCCTTGGATGCAGGAAGGGTATTAAGTACTGAGAAGATAAATAAAAACAGATCCACATCTATACACACTGAAATTAAACTATAGAGTAAAAAGGCAAAGAGATTTTTAAAACATTAAAGAATAAAGAGAGATTATATACCAAGGAATGATAGATAATTAGACTGACTGAATTATTAATACTAACAATAACCTTCAGAGTGATGAGACAAAATAATTGTCAACATAATACCCCCTACCTACCTAAATTATGATACAGGAATGATACATTTTCACACAAGATTTCGTGAACTATCCCTCATAGATCCTTTCAGATAAAAAGAAGTACTAAAGGGTGTAGTTTGGAAAACAAAAAATTTAATCCAGATGGAAGAATGTGACACTAGAAGCAATCATGAATAAAGATATTAGTAAACTTTAACATACATTTAAATAGTTTTTAATTGGATAACACAATGATGGAGGAGGAGGAGGAGGCCAAGAAGGAAGAAGAGGAGAAAAACACTGCTTTAGGGCTGCAAAACAAGTTGGTACTCCATAAATACATACAACTATAATTTGTCAATTTACAGTTTAAAAAAAAAATTAAAAACCTACCTACTTTACCTCCCTAAAATAAAATAAAACAAAAATAAGTTGGAACTAAAACACTAGAAAACAATAACATGTTACTAAGGATGTTATTAGAGCCAAAGTATTCTAAGTTTCTTTGGTTTTAAAAAATATTTATCTATTTATGTATGTATGTATGTATGTATTGATTGATTGAGACAGGATCTCACTCTGTTGCCCGGGCTAGAGTGCAGTGGTGTCATCGTAACTTACTGCAACCTCCAACTCTTGGGCTCAAGTGATTCTTCTGCCTCAGCCTCCCAAGTAGCTGGGACTACAGATGCATGTCACCATGACCAGCTAATTTTTCTATTTTTGGGAGAGAGAGAGTCTTGTTCTTGCTCAGGCTGGTCTCAAACTCCTGGCCTCAAGCAATCCTCCTGCCTTAGCCTCTCAAAGTGCTAGGATTACAGGCATGAGCCACTGCTCCCGGCATTAATTACGGTTTTTAATGGTGGTAAAATAAACATAACATTTACTATCTCAACAGTTTTTAAGTGTGCAGTCAATGGCATAAGTACATTCATATTGTTGCGCAACCAATCACCACCATCCATCTCTACAACTTTTTCATCTTGCAAAATTTACTCTGTATACATTAAATAGTAATTCTCCTGTTCCCTGTTCCCCTTTCCCCAGTCCCTGGCAACCACCATTGTACTTCCAGTTTCTTTGAACTTGACTATTCTAGGTACCTAATGTAAGTGAAATCATATAATATTTGTCCTTTTGTGACTCGCTTATTTCACTTAGCGTAATGTCCTACAGTTTCAGCCATATTGTAACAAACATCAGAATTTCCTTCCTTTTAAAGGCTGATATTCCATTGTATGTACAGACCACATTTCATTTGTCTTCCATCTCTAGTTTACTTTTAACCTCAACCAGTAAATTTTAATTTCAATCACTGTACTTTACAGTTCTCAAATGTCCATTTGATTCATTTTTCTGCTGAGATTCCTTATCTGTGCACTATTTATGATTATATATTTCCTTTGCTTCTTTAAGTCTTTGTCTGCTAAGTTCAACATCTGTGCTATCCAGGCTTCTACTGACATTTATGTTTTGACTCTATATCACTATTCCCAACCCATTTCTGTTTGGTCTAGTGATTTTTGATTGAATCTTGGTCATTGTAAATAAAATGTTATAGAGAGTATGGATTCTGTTATCTTCCTCTGAAGAAGAATAACTCTTGTCTAAGCACATAAAAAAACCACTGACTAATCTCCTTGAACATGTGTTAGCTTACAGTTATACTCTGTGAATACAGATTTATACAAAACCCAAGATTTGTCTCAAGCCCCTCTACTTGGAAGAGACACCTTCAAAACTCTGTGGATCTTATCAGGGCTTGGATTTATAGACTGTTAAACAGGTTGAGAGTAGGTCTTATGCCACAACAGTGTTAAATGGCTCTCCAGAGTTGAAAATTCAATGTCCCCAAGCACCATATCTCCTTCAGCATTGTTTGATCTCTAGTATTCTGTTCTGTTTTCAAAATTTCATCTACTATTTGGCAAGTCTCATATGATCTTGCAGTGTACATGTATAGCCCAACCCTCAAGAAGTATGCCCACATGGATACCTTAGGTCCTCCCTCTGCACAATTCTCTCCTCTCCAATGTAAAAGCCCTGCAGATTCCAGCTATTGCAGCTACTCTGATCTCTTCTCCTAATCTCTGAAGGACTGCTATACCCTGCTCTCACTGTAGCTTTCTGCATTAGAGTCAGGAACTGTCCCAATCTTGAGCTATTGTGAGGCACTCTTTGTGAGTTTATCTGTCAGGGATAATAGTTTTATGTTGCCTGTTGTCCAATGCCTAAAAACAGTCATCTCAAATATTGTATCCAGTTTTACAGTTGTCTATAGTGGGAACTAATTTGGTACCAATTATTCCATCCATCATGGCCAGAGGCAAAGGCTGCATAATACTTTTTAAAGAAGTTATCTTCATAGAATAAATTTTTAGAAGTCAAATTACTGGCCCAGAGTAATGTGACATTTTCAGGCTTTTGGAGTGAATTATACTAAATTATTCTCCAAAAGGTTCTGCCAATTAAACTGATATATATCTGGACCTCTACAATGCAGCTAGGAAAATGAAGTTCAAAAAAATAACAAAGAATAAAATTGGGTATATAAACTTTTAAGTAAGTGAAAGAAAACAACTAAGGGGTTTAGGGTTAGCAGAAGTTAAGCAAATGGGAACACAAAACTAAATCAACCTAGAGGATTTTCTGAAAAAAGAATTTATTTGTTGAATACTATCCCTCAGAATAACTATGTAATTAGGAAAAAAATACAAAAAAATGAAAGTGAGAACGAAGTTGCATTTTCTTTTTCCATGTAAGACTTACTTTCTTTACCCCTCCGGAAATTTAAAAATATTTCAAGTACAATAATATTTACCAGCTAAAGAAGGAGCAAACAAGGTTCTGATAAAGGGTATATTATATCAATCTTAAGATAATTACTACAATTAATTATAGTATATATAATTATTATAAGATTTATCTGTATTTACCGTTCCATCTTCCATCAGTTTCAGACAAGAACCAAAATCTGCTAACCGAATATGTCCATTCATATCCATCAATATATTGTCAGGTTTAATGTCTCTGAAAAAATAAATACATACAATTTTTAGTTGAGAAAAAGTAAACATAATCAGTTGCTTGGTAAGATAACCTTTTTGTCTGAAAATCTCAACTTTTTTTAAAAGTAATACTTTAAGAACATCTATTTTATTACTCTATAGATTCATTTCCTGGCTCTGATTCATATTAAAACTTTCCTAAATATGTAATTTCAGTATTCTCCTGGAGATAAAAAGTACTGTGGTAGTTTTAATTCTGGTTAAATTAAAGTAAACTATCCTTTCTTTGGATTTACACAGGTTCCAATGTGACTAGAGTACGCCTACTTTCCGCATACAGAGAAGAGTCATAATTACCTGATACTCACAAAAAAATACTATCCTCTCTAGCCCAAGACATTGGACAGGGAAAAATATACTCTCTAGACCCTGAAGATAACTGCAGATAGATAAGTTTTCTAGTACTTCAGGTCACAACACAAAGAAATTGCTTCATAAAGTTGATTGTACAGAACAACTGAAACAGTTGCCTAACATAGATTATCTATATTATTTAAACCTTTCACTATTTGTAGATGTTAAGTTAATGGCTTGAAAGATATCCAATTCTAAGTAATAAACTATGTCATACCAGTTTTTTTATTTGTTTTTGCATTGGAAGAGAAACCTTGGCAAAATAACGATACATACAATGGTTTTGTAAATAAGTTTCTCAGGGATCTAGCAATATTAAAGGTAGCAATATTACAGATTATAATTGTGAATAACTAGGAGATTAGACCCTCCCAATTTACTTTTAGAGGAAGAAAAAGAATCTCCTATGAACACTATGTAAGTTTTAAAAAAAATTCTATTGCAATGTAGTTAATGGAAATATGGTAGGGTCCCTTTAATTTAACGTGAATGATGCCGTTTAAGGTCTCTGCATTTCAGTTTTCCCACCTGTAATTATGAGTATAATATTAGTACTACTTTAATTACTGAAGCAATTTCTGTGAGGTGTGTTGTACATCACAGTTTGGCAAGTTATCACCTATGGGCCAAATCCATCCTGATGCCCACTTTTGTATTAATAAATAATGTTTTACTGAAACACAGCCATGACCATCCATTTAGGTATTGTCTATGTCTGTTTTCACACTACAATGGCAGAGTGAACAGTTGTGACAGACACCGTAAGCCTGCAAAGCCTAAAATATTTACCATTTGGCTCTTTACAGAAAATGTTTTCCCCATTGTAGACGATAAATGATAGGTAAATAGAGAGAGACTGAAAACAACCTGTATAATAAATTAGTTTTATAATCCTCAATATTTGAATTTATCCTAAACTGTCAAAAAAGCTATATTAAGAAAAAAATTCTGTTTTTAAACATCAAGGAAGTAAACATAAGTGCTGGAAGGGAGCTCAGAAATTATCTAGACCATTTTTAGATGAAGAAAAAATGTATTTTATTCTTTATTAAAAAATTAAGCTATACAGTCACTATGAATTATGATTGTTGGTACAGTATTTCTCAGATATTAAAAGAGATTAAAGGAATTCCAAAGACAGAATTTATATACATCAACATTATTTTTGGCTATTATAAAAACAGTAACTATTAAAAATTAACAAAATATAAAGCATATTAATGTGCACGTATTTATATTTATAATACTATATAAATTAATAAAATAGGAAATACTTAAAATTAACAAAACATTATAGATAGCACTGAGGATACTAAGTATTCCATTACCATTCCTGATCTTATCCTCTCTCTCCACTACCCACAGGCAACCACTATACTTAATTTGGTGTTTACTATATCCATGCATATTTTATACTATTATACATATATATAAAATACCATAAAACTATGTATTTTAAGAATGTTCCTTTTTTTGGAGACTGGAACTTGCTCTGTTGTCCAGACTGAAGTGCAGTAGCCTGATCATAGCTCACTACAGCCTCAACTTCCTGGGCTCAAGCAGTCCTCCTGCCTCAACCTCCTGAGTAGCTGAAACTACAGGCATGCAACACCATGTCCAGCTACTTTTTTAAGTTTTTGCAGAGACGAGGTCTCACTTTGTTGCCCAGGCTAGTCTCGAACTCCTGTCCTCCAGCAATCATACCACTTCAGCCTCCCAAAGTGCTAGGATTATAGGCGTGAGCCACCACGCCTGGCCATGAATATCTTTAAACTTTAGAAGTGATACCAAACTGTGTGTAGCCTTTTACAACTTGGTTTTATTTAAATATTATGTTTCTAAAACTTATCCATTTTGCTATATATGGCTCTAGTTCACTGATTTTAACCGCTATATGGGATATTTTCATAAACCTATCAAAATTTATTTACAGATTGTTTCTTATTTTTATTTTGTTAACACATAGAATGCTGAGATGAATATTTTTATAACTGTCTCTTAGTACTCATATATGAATGTCTCTCTAGGCTATAGATTTAGAAATGGAATTGCTAAAATGAAAGATATGCCCATCTTCAACTTTACTAGCATGATTACCAGTATGGTTTTGAGGATGTTTTTTATATTACCATTGTTCATCTTAGCTTCTTCTTCTGTAAAATGCCTATTAATATCCCTCGCCATTTAAAAAATAACGTGTATGTGTGTTATCATTTTTTGCTTAACCTTTGGGAATTCTGTTCACTCAAACTTAGTTCCTTACATGTGTTACAAATCTCTTCTCCTTGTACATGGGCTTCTTTATTAACTTTGTTTGTAGTGTCTTTTTTATTTGTAAAAAAGTATTTACTACTAATGTAGTCTTATAATTTATAATTTGTGATTACTGTTTTAAGAAATCTTCCTTTCTTCTCTTCCCAGACATCATAAGGATAATGTCCTAATTTTCTCTTCTGTAAATTTTAAAATTTTACTTTTCAAGTCTTTAATCTACCTGAAATTAATTTTTCTGTGTAGTGTGAGATAAAGAGTAATTATATTTCTCTTTTTATCCCAGCATCATTTATTGAATGATATCCTTTCACCACTGATTTCTATTACCACCAAAGTCATAAATCTAGTGCATTTGTTTCAGGATTCTCTATACTATTTCACTGGATAATATTTAGAGTGAAAGAGAGCCTATCAATAATCACCAGGACAAGAGGCATAAACTGGAACTCTTCCAGGCAAACTATGATGTACGACCACCCTCTCTACACATGCCAACACCTGCACCAATACCATATTGTCTTAATTTTAAGACATGAGCTTCACACCAGTAGAGCATAGTCTTAAACAGCCATGGTTCTTCTAGAACAATGGTGGGATTAGCTTAATATGTTCCATAAAACATATTCAGATATTGGTGGGAATCACAATGATTTTATGTACTAATCTGAAGAGAACTAACATTTTTACAATATGATTCTTCCCATCTGTGTATGCACTATAACTTATGTATAAGTCTTCTTTTATGTTCTTCAGAAATATTATTTTCCACAGAAAGCTTATACATCTTTTATTATCTATAGTCTTAGGTACCTTACAGTTTTGTTGCTATTATAAATAGGATTTTCTTAGAAGCAGCATTCTCATTGTACTCAGTTTTAATGGAAATGCCTCTAATGTCAAACGATTAACACTAATATTTGGTGTAGACTTTTAGAAGAAACTCAATAGTAGGTTAAGAGAATTACCTTCTATTCTCAAATTGCTGAAAGTGTCAGGCATGGGTATTACATTTAATTGTCATTTTTAGTATAAAAAATTTTAAATGATTTTTCTCCATTAATCTATCAATATAATATATTACACTACTAACCTGATGTTGAAATTCCCTTGAATTCTGGGTTGAAACCTACGTAGTCATATTTTTCCTAATCTGCCACATATCACTGACTCTAAAACTCCATTGATTATAAAGACGTACCATTATATCATGTGCCACTAAAACAGAGAACACATTGATAACCACAATTTTAGAAGCTATTTATTTTTAAATGGATCCTGATTTCGGAGATATTAAGTTGGAAAAAAATTATCTCAGTATTGATATAATACATACACTGTTGAATTTTATTGTTTTAAATTTAGGACTTTTTATTTTTTATATATTCACTGGTATCATTCTTATACTATCCTTGTCAAGTTTTGTTGTCAAGGTTTTACTATCTTCATAAAGTAAGATAAATGGCTTTTCAAGTTTTCTAATTTTCTGAAGTAATGTATATTGGATACAATTATTGCTTTCTTGAAAGTGAAACAGAACTCATCTATAAAACCATATGGAGTATTAGAATGTTTATAGCAGCTATATTCATAATAGCTGAAAACTGGAAAAAATTCAAATGATGATCACTAGGTGAATAGATAAACTTTCATAAATTTATACAATGGAACACCACTCGGCAACAAGGAAAGATCTATTCAGATATATACATATATATACAATTGGATGAATCTCAAAAACATTATGCTGATCATAAGATGCCAGACGCAAAAGAATACATAATGTATGATTCCACTTATAAGTTTTACAGTAGGGAAACTAAGCTATGGTGTTAGAAACCAGAACAATCAGAGGAATAGAAGAAATCAGAGAATTGAAGATGTTAACCAAAAAAGGGCACAAGATCTTTCTTGGGTGATGAAAATTCTTGATTGGGATGGTGGTTACACTTATACAATGTCAAAACTCACCACTGCACATTCAGCACTTGCGCATTTTATCATATTTACTTCAATTTTAAAAATACATGGGGGAAAATGGTAAGATCTAAAAAATATGATATTGCAGTCTTGTAGAGGACAACTTTTCATTACAGATTCTGTTTCTTTAAATGTTCTTATTTTACTCAGTTAATTTCTATTTCTTCTAGAGTTACAAATTACAGTGATTTATATTTTTTCTAATAAAATATATATTCCATCCACATTTTCATATTTACTGGAATACGGTTGTTCAAAGTATTGTTATTATTTTTAAAATATATATTTGTAATTCTATTTCTAATATCATTTTTCAATATCTTTTCTTCCTTATAAAAATAACAACTAATCTTTATTTAGTATTCTGTTTTTCATGCAGTGTTCTAAGTTCTTTAAGTGCATTACTTATTTAATATTCACAACACTATCGCTATAAGGTAGGTTCAATTATTTTTCCCTATTTATAGATCAGGAAGGCTAAGCTAAATAGAGTTAATGCTTATGGACACACAGTAATTGAGGGATTCAAGCCCAGGCAGTCTGGCTCCAGATTTCATATTCTTTGCTATGATCAACCTTTTGCTAAATACTTGTGGGTTTTAGTAACTATTTCAAAATAATAATTTCTGCTTTACTGATCCTCTCCTCATTTCGGTACTTTATTTCATCAATTTTATCTTCTTTTCATCCTTTTCTTTCTCTGTAATTCAGCTTTACTTTGTTACTTTATTCCAGCTTCCCAAGTTAGAGGCTTAACTCATTTTTTAAAAATCTTTCCTTTTTTAGTATTTTCATTAAAGGTTAGATATTTTCTTTTATAGCAACAATTACTGTAGCTGTATCCCACAAGTTCTGATACATAGTTTTATTTTCTCTTCATTCTAAAAATTTTTAAATTTCTATTGTAATCTGTCCTCTAACCCATGAGTTACAAAGCATGCATTTTAAAGTTTTAAAACAAATGCATTATTTTTTAGCTGCTCTATTAATACCATATTTCTTCTCTCCTCAATCCCACTGCATCCTTTCCTTGCCTCCTTCAAAAGGGAGGAGGCTACTAGGATAATTTTCAGTAGAAAATAATATTAGAGCAATATACCCTTAGAGTGTTTACTGTTATAATTACCATAAAATCCTTGGGTTTCCACAATAAAGTAACAAGGAAATGGTCTGCATTTCTGCAGATAGTCAATCAACATTTTAATAAGCACCTTTGGAAATCTTTTCATCTTTATAAAAGGACTTTTTTTCCTACAAAAAGTTCTAAGTTACCATAATCACAATGATAAAACACATTGTTTTGAAATCTACCGTTCTCAGTCTGGCACATAGAAGCTCAGAAGTTACCACTATGTCCTAACAAGTAAAAACTAAAAAAAAACCTGAAAAATCAATAGCAGTTCTTCTTACATATGTAAGTGAAGTGAGGTCACAGGGCAAACTGCTGTACCTTAAATTAGAGAGACAGACGAGCACATACACAGAATCGCAACAATTATAGAATGGTTTCTCATTCTATAATTCATTCTTGAGACCACAATATCATCTTAAAAATTACATTGTGCTTTGCAATTTTAAAAACATTTCCACGTCTTTATTTCTAATAAAATTTGTGACTATCAGAAACCAACAGAGAAAAATACATGAATAGGCAAGTGCCAAATTGAGATTTGATAAAATATAAACTTTTTGATCGCAATACTCTTCCTTTAATAATGTCCTAGAACTTCATTACTAATTAAATGAATCAGCATAAGGCACTCACATCTTAAAAAAAATAACACTGAAAGAGAAACACCCTCTCTTTCCCACACTTTACGTTCTTCTCAGTGATCACTCTCATCACCCAGAATTTAAAAGAAACAGTCACTGCTGTCTTACAGCAGCGGTTCTCGAAGTGTGGTGACTAGACCAGCAGCAGCAGCCCCACCACCACCAACGCCTGGACTTGCTAAAGATGCCAATTTCCCATCCCCATTCAATCTACTGAATCAGAAATTCTGAAGTTGACCCAACAATCTAAGTTTTAACATGCCCTCCATGACTCTGATGCATGCTAAAATTTGAAAATTACTGTCTTAGAAAATAGTTTAGTTTCTTTCTAACACAGCAGTACCCCTTCATCTCCTTCTCCTCAGCATCTTTCTCTTTTTCTCATTTGGCACAAAACAAAGACTTTTCTTTCTCATTTGAATGACTGAATCACCAATAACTTTGTGATGACTTCCTACTTTCTCTCCTTTTAAAATGTGAGGTTGCCTTTTAAACCATCCCATTTGTTTTTAAATTTTATTAAACATAAATTATAGTTTACAATGAAAGAAATTATTCCATGAACATCAAATTATCACCTTCCTATAAAAATGTCTCTTCTTACATTTATACAATCCTTGAAAGTATTTTCTTGAGAAACATAAAATACATAGTATGGGTCTTACTTAGCAAATAGACCTAGGATTTATGGCTTAGAATTCCAGCTAATATCAATATATAAGACTCAACTATAAGGAAAGTGGCCAATACATACTCCTTGTGAGATAGAAATCATATATAAACTTAAGAGTGTTTTTTTAGAAGAGTTCTGTAGAAATGCTGACTGAAAGTGGGAACTTTTAGATACACACGTACATATAGGTATAAGCACATCAGTTCTGTAATACTGACAAATAATGACAATAACGACAAAGCAAAACAACCAAAATCATCTCAAAATAATTTTAGTTGATGAGAAATGTATCTAAGATCATAATTAATACATTTAGAAAAAAAAGACTTCTGTTTCTAGATACCACATAGTAACTCAAGTCTGGTGCAAGGAAGGACTACTGTCTGACTCACCTGTGCACATAATGTAGTTGATGAACTGAGTCAATAGCTATCACCATCTCAGCCAAGTAAAATCGAGCCATATCTTCAGGCAATCTATCTTCAAATTTGCTGAGTAGAGTAAGCAAATCCCCACCAACATAATAATCCATAACTAGGTACTGTGAAAGAAAAAATAAAATGTACTCAATAAATGATATGAGTGAAAAATTAATATAATGTATCCTCAGGTCAAAGAGGACTGGGTCAAATATGTACGTGGTTAATTACTTATGCATTTAATTAACAAGAAGCTGTGTATGATGATCTAAATTTCATACAGCAGCAAAATAAAATTTTTAAAAACTGGGGCAAAGAACAACACTGGATTACCATTTTTTGTTGTATTTTGCAAAGCACAAATATCATCATCATCATCTTCTTCACTTACAACAATGGTCTACAGCTTTACCGACACTGTCTGTCTTCCACCTTCAGCCATATACCACTATGTATTCCCTCTTAACAAACCCAAAACCCCATGGATCCCTTCCCTTCCAACCTTTCAATGTACCTTATTGAAACTCTTTAATTATAAACAAACTCCCCTCAGATAGAACTAAAATGATGAAAAGGAAGTATTCCAGTTTTCCTTGCCTGCTAAACTGGGTTGTGGCTTTGCTTACTCATACCCTTTCCCTACTGTGTCCTCAGAAGTAAATTAGCCATTACTAAGACAGAATTCATGGCAAGTACAGGAAAGGAGCAGTAAAACAAAATTCTCAAGAGAAAAACAGTAAGTTGAAAATGAACTATACTCGCATTGAGGTTCTGGTGTTAGGGAGACAATATATATCAGTAGAAGCACACTAATAATAACCTCACATAGGAGCAAAACTCCTTTTCCTTTATAACATATCCCAATGAATGTCACCAAGATCTGAAAGTCACTCTTTTATGCTTTCTCTTTGATTCACCACAAAATTCAATTCAATCATCAAGGTCTTGCTGAGTCTATTTTCTGACAAATCTCTGTGAAATTCATCTACTTCTACCCCTATCCAATATCACAATCCTCTCCTAACCCAGGCCCCTGGCCTCTTTTGACTATATTACTGCTACAGGTATAAGGGCAAAGTAAAATAACATTTTATTATGCAAACAATTTTCTTGGGAATGGAAAACAGAATACAGAACAATAAAGAGACAAATAAGGTCATTAACTAATTCCACAGACATTTATAAAAGTAACCTACTATGTGCTGACATTACACTTACACAACTGGGATACAAGAATGAATAAGACATGGTTCCTGCCTTCACAGAATTGTATGTATCAATTAAGCAGCTTTATATTTAGTGAGTTTTTCTTTTTATTATTGAGATAGGATCTCACTCTGTTGCCCAGGCTAGAGTGCAGTGGCATCATAGCTCACTGCAACCTCAAACTCCTGGGCTCAAAGTCTTCCTACCTCAGCCTCCCATGGAGCTGGGACTATACGCACATGCCATCATGCCTGGCTAATTTTTCTATCTTGTGTAGAGATGGCATCTTGCTCTTGCTCAGGCTGGTCTCAAATTCCTGACCTCCCACCTCAGCCTCCCAAAGTGTAGTGAGTTTTTCTTAAGAAAAAAATGTTCTAATCCCATCTTAATATCATTCACTAAATTATGTACCTTTTCGTGAAACACATAAAATGAACACTTGCTACAACTTTGTACATTTGTTGATAAATTAGCTGTAGTAGTAGGTAGGCTAGAAATGAAAGTCAAATTATTTACCACAGCATTCTTAAATTGTATAGCACTATAAATCAAGTGGCTTCTTCGGCTATTTAAAAGCTACCAGGGTTAAAAGTTACTTTGGAAAATAACTGTATAACAAAATTTCCTTTTTTAGTGTCTAAACCTAGGTTTGTCAACATGTTTTGATGCTATTATTTCATAAATGTTCAAAAGAAAATCCTCAATGATAACCAAGACTTCTGACTCTTAAGATTAACATATGATGAAAGTTCCCCTAAACTAAAGAAAAACCGTCAGATTACAGGAGACTTTACTACTAAAGTGTTTCAGTCCTCCTCCACTTACTGTGAAACTTTCATTCTAACATAATTAGTGGCTAGTACATACAGGCTATTTCTGAGAAATGTCTCTGAAAAAGAAATGTTAATCTTAATGTCAAATGCAAAAAGTGCAAATGAAACTAAATAACTTAGATTAGATAGAAAGGTAAATCATAGTTCAGGCTTTTTTCTCATCAAAGTTTTGCCAAAATTATGCTATATAAAATTTGGCATTTGGATACTTTCTATATCTACGAATTTCTATATTTACTCCAACGTTTATAACAAAATGTAGATTTCTAACCAATGTATAAATCTACAGTGTTAGATCAATCTACAATACAATATGTTGTCACAGTGGATTTTAGTCCTCATTATTTGAATACATTTGAAAATTATCATGATAAACTGCTATATGTTTGATAAGCAAAATACCTGGCGTAAGTTTTAATTTACTCTTCCAAATTTTGCTAACAAACTTATGCAAATTAAATATACATGATACATTTATCCCTAAAACTTCTTGTAAGTAGAGTAAATCCAATTCAAACAACATTCTGTTTAGTTTAATGCCCAAACAACTAACACGTGCAAAGCTCTGTGGTATGGTTTTTAAAAAATTCTCACAACATCTCACAATAATACATATGGGTTATATGATGATTCAGTAAATTGTAAAAGAAAGAAATATCATAAAACAGTATTTACTCATACTACTTGCCATGAACTCTGTCATTTTGTATTCCATTTAATCTTTAAAGATTTTGCTTATAAGCCATTAAATTCATTTTATAACTCACTAATGGGGCAGAACCTCCAATTTGAAAACCTCCATTTTTATACTCTACAAGCATTTAAGGGATATAAAAACAGGTAATGTAATGACATTGTTTGAACATACCTAGATGTGGCCTGAAATCAGATAAACCCCCAAACTATTAAAAAGTTATAATTTTATTTTAGCTAAAGATAACAGGGTTCATGCCATGTATTTAAATTTTTTTAAGTTGTGCCAAAAAATCGGAGATATATACATATACGTGTTAGTCATGTAACAGCAGTACTAAAAAAAATGCAAAGTTAAGATGAGATGAGGAAGATTAATTCCAATGGGAAATTTTGGAAATGACTATTTTAAGATGTAGAAATTGAACACAGGAGCAGTGGAAGAGAAATGGGACCGGTATTAAAGGTATCATGAGCACTAAAAATAAAGGCAACCTGTAGATGAATACAGAGTATATGCAAGAATGAAGGGTATTCCGCTGAGACTGAAATGTAGGATTTGTGGGTGAGAACAGTATTTCCAGTCTTTTTTTTTTTTTTAACCAAATACTGTATTTAACACCATTGACCATTTCCTCTATCAACTCTCTTTTGTTTTCATCGTGCACTATCTTGACTGTCTTTACTCTGACCATTTCCATTAGTTTTCTTCTGGGATTCCTCTAAGTCTTCTCTAGGCACATTTGTTTTCACCTTTTATAAGCATTACTCAGTTATTCCCGTTCACTCCTTGCAGTCACTGTTAGCTATAGCAGGAATTGGCAAACTTTTTTCTGTAAAGGGCCAGATAGTAAACACCTTATGCTTGGTAGGCCAAGAGGCAAAATCAAAGACACTATGTAGGTACTTACATAATAAGAGAAAAACAAATCTCTATACATTTCTCTGGTTTTATAATCAACCAATGTCCTCAATCTGTTGAGCAACTGTTCTCACCAAAAGGCTAATACATTTTCTTAGACAAATTTATTTTTCCTGGGCGCACTTCTTTGGCCACTGCATTCAAACATGATTTAATTAACTCAACATTGGTAACTGGCTTTCCTTGCTTGGCTAACAAATGAGCTACTGAGAAACTTAACTACAGATACAGACTCATTTTCATTTTTTTCTTATGAAGAAAGTCTGCTGTGATATTTTTTTAAATTTTCTGATGTTTCTGACTGCTGCTTTCCTGTGAGTTGGGAATGTGGTAGTGAGTGCTTAGTCTGGCAATGTAGACATACATTGTATTCTATTAATTCGTTTGTAGTACAGTTGCATAATAAACACAATGCTCTGCCATTTAATTCATTAACATAATAATCCACACTCTACTATGCCTTAAAATCATGATATCTGAAGACAATTTTTCTCTTCTTTCCTTATTTTGACATGATGGGTACACACTATTAATAAATAATAAAATGTCACAGTATAGCAATGTCAACACATTATCAAGTTAAAACTGTGTCACTACAATTTGTAGTGTACTAAACAGCAGTACAAAGTGATGCATAATGTTACCCTCTGGCATAGTACCAGTCTCTATCACAACTAGTTAGTTCTGCCACTGTACCACAAAAGCAGCCATAGATAATGTATCAATCAATAAGTATAGCTATGTTCCAACAAAACTTTACAGAGACTGAAATTTGAATTTTATATAACCGTCATACATCACAAAATATTATTTTTATTTTTTTCAACTATATAAAAACATAAAAACCATTCTCAGTTTGCAAGCTGTAAAAAACAAGTAGTAGGCCAGATCTGAGCTGCAGGCCATAGTTTGCCAAAACCTGATCTATAAAATAAGTACTCCAAGATACACAGTGCTATTTGTGCACCAGAAGTACCAGACTTATATGTTCAACCCGTTGAATCACATGACAATTCAAATCTAACATACACCAAATTAATCATCTTCCCCTCCCACTCTAAATTTTCTCTCCCTCCTTATATCCCCAGCTCAATTCATCAACAACTAACCACCGAATCCCACAAGTCAGACACACGAAAAAAGGGAATCATTATGACTCCTCTCTCCTCCACTGACATCCACTCAAACACACAAAGTTCTAAGTATTTCACCTCCTAAACAGTACCTGAAACCATCCCCTCCTCTTCATTCCTACTTGGACATTATCACCTTTATTCTAGCCCTCATCATCTGTCATGTAAACATTGTCAAAGTCTACTAGTCTCCTTGCCTCTAGTTTTGCCCCTGAAATCCACAAGCCCCACTGCCACCAGCACATTCTATGAAAAATGTAAAACTGATTAGTACACTCTCCATAAAACCTTCCTTAAAATAAGAATTAAGTCCAACTCCTTAGCATGATCTGCACTCTAAAAGCCTCATTTTATTTCTCTCTCTCGTTGGTTACTACACACTAATCACACTAGGTTTCCCTAAAACAATCCTTGTCCTTTCTAGCCACAAACTCTTCTATGGTTCTAAAACAACAGTTTTCAAATTTGCTCTGTGAGGGACCCTTGAGTAACAATGTAAGAAGGTAGAAGGAGGAAGGCAGGAGATCAATCAGCAAGGTTCCATTCCTATATACTTTACTGTGTAGGCTTACAGATACAACGTGATTTAAAAACACACACAAGTACCATAACCAAAATTAAAAAAAGCCTGAAAAATGTGATTGTGAAAGTCTAATCTGCTTAGCAGAACATATAAGAGCATATTAACTATATGATGTGACTCTCTCATCCTTCCTTCTTAAACCTCTTACCCTGTCCTCCTCCTCAATATGAATGTAATAAGCTGCTACAAATCTCTGCTTCTGCTCACCAAGCCCTCTCTGCATCTTCTCCCTTTGGGTTAGCTAATTCATGTTTGTCTGTCTTAGAAGAGTCTTCATTGACGTCATAACTTCGAATAAATGTAATATTTCTCTCATTTGAAATAACATGAAAATATTATTTACTTGATTTTGGATTTATTGCCTGGCTCCCCTCATGAGAATGTAAGAAAAAGAGAGATACTTTGTTTGTCTTACTCACTACTGCATCTCTAGAATCTAGAGAACAGTGCCTACCATGCAGCACACATCCAGTAACTATTTATCAAATGAATGAATTTTTATTTATTAATTTTTATATCCCAGTTTTTAATGTAGTGTCTGGCACAAAGCAGGATCTCAACACATGTATGCTAAAAAATAAACCTGGAAATAAAAAAATGAAGAGCCTTGAATAGCAAGCCAAGGAGTTGTATACTCTTAATTTCCTATTTGCTTGTTTATCTCTTCATGCTTCTAATATTTCAACTTTCCTCCAAGTTCTTTCCCAACTTTTGCTAAGTGATTCGTGATACCAACATAAAGTCAGATACAGGCTAGGTTTTCAGTGTGGTTCTACTTAACATAGCACATGCCCACTTTGAAAAATATGTGAAATTCTAAAAAGCAATAGAATGCTACCAATACTATTGGGAAAATCATGAAAAGAACAAATGTTGAACACCTCCTATAGAATTTAACTAATAGGAATTAAATTTGTTTGGATTTAGTTTTGATTTCCTCATTTAAAAGCATAAAAGATTCCAATGGAAAGGTATCAAATTAACGGAGGCGGGATTGCACATCAAGTGAACAACTTATACTCTGAAATGCAGTGATTTTCTATTAATATATAAAATCTACCTTTGAACAATGCTTGAACAAAAAATAATGCTAATTCTTCCAACAAAAAATTAATAAGGACACAGAAACATATAAAAATGATTCTTACTAAGTTATTGTCATCCTGGAAAGCATAGTGCAAAGTTGTAATCCATTTATTGTCTCCATTCACTAATACATCCCTTTCTTCACGAAAACATGCTGTCTGAAAAGGAAAAAACAAATTTTAGAGAACACCTTATTATGTAAAACTAGTAAATATTATGCAAACCCAATTGCTCAATATGTTTACTATATTAATTCTGTTCTAGAAAAGGAATACACCCAATATGACTTTTCAACAACATAAGATTCAAAGCACCCTCACAAACTGGGCTACAGAAATAGAAACTTTAAAAAAATATTTTATATTTTAAAATACCATTATATTAATATCTCAAAACAATCAGAAAAATGCACAGAATAATTTAGGCAACAATCATGAATCAACCTACCATCCAGATAATATAAATGTCAACATTTTGCCATTTTTACTTTTGATCTTTTTATCTTTAAGGAAATAAGATACAAACTGTAGTCTTCCTAGTCCTATCCCTTTTTTCCCTGACGTAATAAATTATCTGTAGTGTGTAGCCTACCAATCATATGCTTTGATCACACACTTATGTCCAAAACAACAGAACTATTCTGTGTTTTGAAAATTTACATGAATGGTATAATTGTATCTATCCTTTTGCAACTTGATTACTTTTTACTAACAATGGCTGTTTCCCTTTTATCTGCTATGGCATTTGTTCCATTGTTTGAATGCACCAGAATTTATTTAGGAAACCCCCGATCATGGAAGTACAGACACCAATTTTGTGGCTATTGAATTTACATTGTGGGAAATTGGCTAGGCACACTGGCTCACACCTATAATCCTAACACTTTGGGAGGGTGAGGTGGGGGAATCACTTGAACCCAGCAGCTCAAGACCAGCTTGAGTAGCATAGTGAGATCTTGTCTCTACAAAAAATAATTTCCAATTTTGTGTTATTACAGTATTACAATAAATACATTTGTATAAATATACAAGAGTTTCTCTACTGTAAACACTCAGAAGTAGAAATGCTAGATATAAGACAATTTCAGCTTTATCAGATAACTGTCTTTCCTAAGCGCTATACCAACTACCCCACACACACAGCCCAGCATATGAAAGCTCTGCTTTCTCCACATCCTCAACTGCATGTGGCATTATTAGACTTATTGGTTGCCTATATGATAGGTGTGAAATAATATCTATTTGTTCTTTTAATTAACATATTCCTAATTACAGGTCCAGATGAATGGCTTTATATACACTTATTGAACATGTGAACTTTGTATCGCTCATTTCCTTTGTTCATTTTCTCTAATAGATTGTTCTTCTCAAATTGATTTTTTGAAGTTTTATTCAGAGAATACATTTCCACTATTATAAAAGTATATCCTGGAGAATCTTAGAAATGTATAATTAAAAATAATTTTATATAATACATAATTCTGGGTTGTTCTTAATTTTTAAATTAAAGACAAAACAAAATGAAAAACACCACCACTATGCCAGAAACTTCAGACAGAACTGAAATGTAAAGTAGAAAGTAAGTATCCCTGAGTCATGCCCCCTCAGTCTCATGTTTAATTGGTGTGTCCACGTTTCCACTATTAACTTTTTGTTTAGTATCCTCTCAGAAAATTTCTATGTATATATAAGCATACACACACATATTATATATTCATGTGGTGTCCCGCCTCTCCTATCTTTTTTTTCTTTACACAATGAAATCATAATGTTCTGTAAGTTGTGTTTTTTTCAAGTAACAATATATTTGAACATATTTCCATATTAGTACATAGAAATCTACCTATTTTTTTCTTAATGGCTATACCATACTCCATACATACTAAAAATATCATCACACAGTATGCTATGTGACAGGTGTTTTTTTGTGTGTGTATATGAGACAGGGTCTCACTCTGCTGTCCGAGCTGGAGTGCAGCAGCAGCATCATAGGTCACCATGACTTCAAACTCCTAGGCGCAAGCAATCCTATCCCCCTGCCTCTGCCTCCTCAATAACTGGGACTTACAAGCGTGCAATCACCATGCTCAGCTAATTTTTTTAATTATTTTTTTTGTAGAGACAAGGTCTCACTATGCTGCTCAAGCTGGTCTTGAGCTGCTGGATTCAAGTGATCCCTTCACCTCAGCCTTCCAAAGTGTTAGGATTATAGGTGTGAGCCACTGTGCCTAGCCAATTTCCCACAAGGTAAATTCAACAGACATGATCCATAAAATAATTAACATTGTTATACAACTAGCCCTAACATTTTCCATGTATGTATATCCATAAATCTTATTTGATCAAATAAAATTTCCAAAGCCATGCATTATATAGCAACACATTAAACATCAAAACAAATGAAGCTTAAAACAAATGAATGGGCAGTTTTACCTTCAATTAGATTATTAAAATCTACAACATTATACTTTGGTTCACTTCAGGGGGAAAACAGAATCGCCTAACATACTATACTGAGTCCTGTTTTATACTTTAACTCACTTGAGGTTATGGTTTACTGCTAACACTTTAGAGAGCTTGTGAAAGCTTTCAGAGCCTACAAGACCTCTCCTGGCTATATCTTACTATCACATATCACAGCTACCTGAAATTTTACAGACATCCCAGCTAGACCTTATTAGACATCCATTATTTCATTTGACTGATGACAGCAAACTAAATAAGGCTCCAATGACTTTAGTCAACGTAAGAGATTAAACTTTGGGTTCCAATCTATGCTACACTGTTTAGTAAAAGAATTAACTTTTAAAAATAAAAAATACTAACTGCTTATGATATAAAATTTCAAACACACACAAGAGTAGAGAGATTAGTATAACAACTCCCTCCCCTCAATGTATCCATCACTCAACTTCAACAATTACTTTATTGGTCAATCTTATTTCATCTATACCCACTTATTACCACCCCCCTCAGCTCCATGTACACACACGCATGCACACCCACACATACTTTTTAAGCAAATCCCAAACATCATATGATTTTATCCACAAATACTTAGCTATGAAACTATTCCTATTAATGCCTCAGACACTGAATCTAGACGTAAAGCAGTCTACTTTTTTCACTCCAATATGTCACATTGTCCTTAGCTGCTTATCACAATTGGTGGGAGCCCTACTGGCATTTAGTGGGTAGAGGCCAGGGATGCATGACTGGTTCTGATGTACTAGTTTTTCTCTTCTTTTGAAACTTCTCTTTGACAAACACATGTAATTAGATTTGGTGAAATAATTAAATGTATTGATAGTTTGAATCCATCTTACTAAGAATTCACACTATGGAGAAACTCACAAAAGTACTCTAATACATATGAACAAACATTTTTACAACATGGTTCAAAATAGTAAAAATAAGGAAACAACCTGAATGCCCATCAATGTTTTTTAAAAAAATCAACCTAACAAAAAATATATCCACTCAGTATGATGAATCTATTTAAAAAGGATGAGATAAGTGTATAAATATGTAAATGAAAAATCTCAATAGATATTAAGTAAAAAAGCAATGTAAAAAGTCAACTTTTTAATGATTCCATTACAGCAATATTTTCTGTTAAGGATAAATAAGAAACTCTTGCCAATGATTTAGTTTAGACAGAAAGACTGGGTATTAAATTAAAAAATTAAGAAAAAAAAAGACTGGGTATTTGGGGGAGAAAAGGAAACTTTATTTTTTCATTTTTTTTTTAAATGTAGGTGGCAAGTCGGGAACTAGAAGCAGTTCAAATCTAATGACATCAGTTCATTTCTACTACTACTATTTCTACTAATACTAGCAACATCACTTACAAAAATAACAGAACAAAGATAATAATAGCAAAAATAATAAGATAATAGGCATAAACTATCACAGATAAACTAAGATATGTTGTTACTCTACTTATGACACAATTATCTTCATTTTATAAATGAGAAAATTGAGCCTTAGAAAGGTTTAACTTTCAAGATAGAGCATTTCTATAAACTCTACTGCATTATCCCATGAAATGAGTAATGACATCTCCTATATGAGTGAAGTCAGTATGAGTTGAACAGAATAAACTGAGAGAAGTTAATTTAAGGGATTGTTGAGGTACTAGCAAAGCTTGTAAACGATAAATCTGGAAGGCAGCTATGCTCACCACTATACCACCAACACCGCTCTGTAAATGATAAATCTGTAGAAATGTAAATCTATGTAAACTGTGAGATTATGTAACAATTATTAGGCTTAGAAAGAGAAGAGGCATCCTAGTACCTTCAAGTAATCCATATCCTATTAATTATATATGTGCCATATATCCTGAAACAAAAATACGGCAAATAGGTTGGGGGTAAATCTCTGAAAAATTGTTTTAAAGCATCAACAACACACAAATTAAAAAAATAAGAAATTCTGCTGCTCATTTGTAATTTATTAAGCATCACTGGTGGGCCCAGTTTTCCAAAGTTGGATAGGTAATCATCAGAAGGGGATTTTCCAAAGTTTTTATATTTTTTAAGAAAAGATTTGATTATTCAAGCACAGAAATACAATGCCATACCATTTTGAAATGAATTCCTCTTTAAGAGTTTTAATACAGAATTTCTGCCTAAAAGATGAAAGTTTACTCAAATAGTCTAAGGAGAGTATCTTTCAAATATTTAGCCAGTCCTACATCCCAGAATAAACCCTACTTGGTCGTGTTGTGTAATTCTTTTTATAGATTTTTGAATTGTATTTGCTAATATTTTGTTAAGGATATTTACATCTATATTCATAAGGGATAATGATCTTTAACTTTCTTTGTATGGTCCTTGTCTGGTTTTTGCATCAGTGCAATACTGACCTTCAAAAGGGGTTACAACACACTTGTACGCTAGGGTCCTGTGGTCCCTAGCTAGTCTATCTTCTTCTCTCTACATATTCTTATGTTTGTTTTATATATAACAACCACAGTATTTAGCTGTACATCATGAGAGAACAAAGAGAAGTGTGTCTGTTCCATCTTATCCCAGAAACAATATATTAATACTTTTTGAGTCACCAAAATATAATTTAATTTTAAATTATTCTTTGTTTTGTCTTCAATTTTTCCACTTCTTCCAGAGAGGAAGGAAAGCAGCTAACCCAAGTTATTCTTCATTTTCACACTTCTTCCTCAACATATTCAACTTCTTTAAAAAAAAGTACAAACTTTTATACAATTTGTTAAAAGTTCTAACTCGGAAGCACTAAACTGACTACAATTATTATTTCTGCTAAACAGAATTATTTATTGTTTCATAATGATAGGATTTGTTGCTCCAGCTGCTGAGAATGCCATCAGACCCTTCAGAGTTTGCCTCAGCTGAAAAAAAGCCTCCCAGTCTAAGGCCACGTCCTTTGGAGGCAGCCCACATCCAGTGACTGATGGAGGCAGGTGCATAAAGGTCCAGCCATTTTGACCCAAAGTAGGACAACTCCAAAGGCCCATTTCTGCTCCACAGCTCCCTGTGGAATCAACTGAGAGTGTTGGGACAGCTTGACTTCTCCCTGACCAATCCTGTATCCCTCCATACCCTTCTATAGGTGTCAATCACAAAAGAATTCCCTAATAAATATTCTGCACACTAAATTCAATCTCAGTGTTTACTCCCTGGAAAATCAAACCAGCAGCTGGGATTATAGGCATGCACCACCACATCTGGCTAATTTTTCTGTTTTCTGTGGAGACTGGGTCTTTCTCTTGTTCAGGCTGGTCTCGAACTCCTGGTCTCAAGTCATCTTTCCACCTCAGCCTCCTAAAGTGCTAGGATTACAGGTATGAACCACCATGCCCAGCCTCAGATACTTTTTTAAACAGGATATTACGACATAGTATTACCTCTGGGAGGTAGGTAGCGGCTGGACTTGGGTGAGAGGTGACCAAAGAGCACTTTAGCTTTATCTATAATGTACTATTATTTGTTTTACAAAAAATACATTTGTATTTCACTAGTGAGTTTTTTAGTAGATGCATGGGGGGAAAAAGTTGGGCCAGGTGCAGTGGCTCATGCCTGTAATCCCAGCACTTTGGGAGGCCAAGATGGGAGAATCACTTGAGACCATGAGTTCCAGGCTGCAGTGAGCTATGATCATGCCACTGAACTCCAGCCTGGGTGACAGAGACCCTGTCTCAAGAAAAAATAAAATAAAATAAAAATAAAAAACTGAAGGCAAAAACTTGGCCAAAATGTTATTAATTCTGGGTGATGGAACATAAGTTATTATTAGTTTCCTTTTTGTCTCTGGTTATATTTTTAAAATTTACCAAAAGAAAGAAAGAATGAAGAATAACTTTCACTACAACCATACCTATATCACCATGGAATCCCTTTTGCTTTTCCCATTATATTTGTTCCTCTTCGGGTTGCTACAAGTACTGACAAAGATTTCTAAGGAAGGCCAGGAGCGGTGGCTCACACCTGTAATCCTAGCACCCTGGGAGGCCAAAGCAGGCGGATCCCTCAAGGTCAGGAGTTTGAAACCAGCCTGACCAAGAGCCAGACCCTGTCTCTACTAAAAATAGAAAAAACATAATTGGCCAACTAAAAATATATAGAAAAAAATAGCCAGGCATGGTGGCGCATGCCTGTAGTCCCAGCTACTGGGGAGGCTGAGGCAGAAGGATCGCTTGAGCCCAGGAGTTTGAGGTTGCTGTGAGCTAGGCTGACGCCATGGCACTCTAGCCTAGGCAACAAAGTGAGACTCTGTCTCAAAAAGAAAAAAAAAAAGATTTCTTAGGGCTGATTTCTCATTATCCTCCTACAGATCTGACCAAACTCAGCCTACTCATCAGTATGACCCTTTTACCAGTTAAAGTACTGAAATACTTCTACACCAGGGGGTTCTACTTCCCCAGTGGCCTATCACTATGATACAGCACAGCAGGGCACCTCCAGAACTCCACCACAAATCTATTGTGATGTCAGTTCTGACCATACCATATCAGCTGCTAGGTATTTTTAATGTCTCTCCAGCCAATCCTTCCCTCAAATCTAGCACCAACATAAAAATGCTAACAATTATTTCACTACTAGATTTTACTACAACTCCCATAATATAAAACAAAATATAAAATGACTGCATAATCAGCAATAAACAGAATTCTGAGAGGGCATATTCAAAACTCTTGCTGACTTTTGCTTGGAGTAGAATCCAGATAAATACAGAATAACACAAATTACATCATATTGAAAATCAACCATTACAAAATTTCTTTCTATAAAAAATTGGTTGACACACATCCTTTTAACACAGCTATATAAACCCCACATTACAAGGGTTTCCATTTAGTTTTCAGCCAATATTAAATTAGTATCACAAATAACTTTTATGAGTTATAATTGTGAATTATTGAATTTATCTTTTATGCCTTAAAAAAGTCACCATAGATAAAATATTACTAAATGATATTTAAAGATCTATTGGCTCTACATAATTTTATAGTTCTCTAAAAATATTACTAAAATATTTAATATTCTAATACATAAGACTCTTACCTCAGCTCTTTTCAGCATTTCCCACTTATTCAATATTTTCATGGCAAATACCTTATCTGCATTTTTTAGTTTTACTACAGCAACCTAGAAAACATAAAGGAAAATATCACTTTTAAAATATGACAAATAATATTTTTTTCAGTCATCCATTTTCCTTTTTCCTCTCTGTAAAAAAATAAATACCAATTATCAATCATTTCAATGCAGTTGAAATTCTAAGATCCTAAATTAAATAATGTTGTCAGGTGAAAAAGTTATATTAGTGAACATGTGCCAAACCAGTAACTGTATTTCTCAACACTGTATCAGTTGGTAATTATATATTATATTCTCCTTTCCAAGTTTTCTGCCCTGGAATTTAAACTCAACATCTACTATAACTAGGAAATTGACCAAAACATACAACATGAATGAACTAGAGCTTGTTAAATAATGCATGCCAAATTCCAACACGATGCTACAGGGAATGCCAGCTGCCAAAACAAATATGTTCTGTGGGGATCAAACAATACGAAATAAACTGAAAATGATCCTGTTTTTCATACCACATACTGTTACACACTATACCACAATCCCCATTCACACACACCCCTATATATAGATACACACATACCTAGAAAGCAATTAAGACTAACAGTTTTAAGACTTTACACATCCCTTCCAACAAAAAAGGAACATATATATCTGTATTTTGCATTTCACTTATGAATCAAAACTGTCAATACAAATAAGTATGACCCTACACTCCCCCTTAACACACTGATTACATTTCTATTTCTATCTCTCTGCTTCAATTTGACTAGCTAATCTATAAGGCCCGTTCCAGCTCACTGGATTTGCTACAGGCCTGAGGCTAACCTACAAAAGAGAAAGAGAAAGCTTCAGTGAAGATGTTTCCACTTAACTGAGGGGCAAGGAAGAGGAGACAAATACTACCCTCATATGCAAAGGAGAGGATAAAGTATATACAGCAGATCTTCAAACAGTTCAAAGGGATATTTCCAGGAATAGAGAATAGGCTTAAACTCAACTGCCAAAATAAAAAAAAATAATAACAATCTTAATAACAAATGTGCATATCAAGGTAATTTAATAAATTTGGTGGACAGGTGCAGTGGCTCACAGCTATAATCTCAGAACTTTGGGAGGCCAAGAAAGGAGGACTGCTTGAGGCCAGGAGTTCAAGACCAACCTGGGCAACGAAGCGAGCCCATCTCTACAAAAAACAATTTTAAAAAATTAGCTATGTGCAGTAGTGTGCACCTGTAGTCCTAGCTACTCGGGAGGCTGAGGCAGGAGGATTGTTTGAGCCTAGGAGTTTGAAGCTGCAAGTGAGCTATGATCACGCCACTGCACTCCAGCCTGGGGAACAGAGTGAGTTCCTATCTCAAAAAAAAAATTGGATCAGACTACAATAAAAGTAATATGACCATATAATTAAAATAAGTGTATAATACTGAACATTTCTTTGTAATCATCTTAAATAGTTATTACTGTGATTACAGTTTTACATCAATTAAAGTGGTGAGAAATACGAGGACGTTATCTCAATTTCAAATGCAACCACTTTAGTCTTTAATTATAACTGGTCACAGCTGGGGAAATGATTAGTCAAACTGTTCTTCCAATGGGCTCATACTTTAAGTAAGGGAGTACTTTAAATAAAGAGCAAGGAAAAACTCCAAACATTGTTTCACTAAGATCTCTGAAAGGAAGAAAACACAAGCTGAGCTACTATATAGACTCTGAAATCAAATTTTGCACAATTGGGAAAGCATATGGACAGGACAGGAGCACTAAGCAAGACAAGCCCACATTTAGAACAAGGAAAAGACACAGAAGGCTATCACTTACACCCTATTTTATTCTGATTTACGGAAAAATGGCTGAAAGACTCCAAAACTTAGGTACCCCCAAGTGAGAAAAGTATTCCTAGCATTGTATGATTCACCAGTTTTCTCTATGTAGGAGTATATAAGTATCTGATGTAACTTCTAGTAATAATAGTGGTAGTACCAACCAACACATTGAGTGTGTTCTAAATATCAGGCACTATGCTAAAAATTTTACACAGGTCGTCTATAGTTTTATATAGGTCCCTTATTTGCAATTATAAAAGACAAAAGGTTTTCATAACTCCTTTGGCAGCATGTACTGACATCAGGCTATTAACAATCTTTTTTTAAAATCTCAGTGTAAAAACAAACATGCCTCACTGCAGAAACACAAATGCATTTGCTTATGGGGTGCTGCTCCAAAACCCAATAGGGGTGTTATATAAAACAGAGTATATAATCACCTTTCCAAGATCCAAAAAATATATTGGAACCAAAACAACCTCTGTATTACATAACTGTGCAGTAGGAACAATGATGATGCCTAGCATTTAATGAACACTCAAACACTTAGCTAGCATTTATTGTGGCTACTTAGGAGAGTGGTGATAACACGGACTCTGAAGCCACACTAATTGAATCCTGGTTTGTCATTAGCTGTATAATTCTGCGCAAAAAACTTAACCTTTCAATCCTTCAGTTTTCTCATCAATATAATGGAGTTAATAACAGTGCTTACCTTATATAATTGTGGTAAAGAGTAAAATAATTAATACAAGTATAAAGTGCTTACAACAGGGTCTGGTGCTTAGTAAGTATTCAATAAGTGTTAGCTGTTACTATGTGCCAGGCACTACACTAAGTACATTTCAGCCCCATCTCTTAACTGCCATTTGCTCTACTACTACTGTGTGCCAGACAGTGTAACTCTCAAGTTTTTAAATTTCTTTAACTACAAAAAAAGAAACTTACATCTCTTTAATTTCTAACTTTCTATAATTCTATACCAATGATACACACATTTACATAGAAATACAGATAGAAATATGCTCAATTAAATACAAATACATAAAAATAAAACTAAACCACAATGTTCACCATAGTGTGGTTTTCAATAAACCACTATTTTCTGATAATAAAATGTCAGAACTTAAATATTCTAAATGATGAAACTAAATATGACATATCACAGAATGACAGAAATTTTTTCGTATGCTTGAAAAAATTGTTAAAAAACACACTTTAATGGGAAGAAGTTCACAGCATAATGCTAAATGAAAGAAAGTTTATTAAAGTTTATACACTGTGATATTCTATCTATATATACACATAAAATATGTACCATAAATTTCTATGCCATATCTAAATTGATAAAGTATCAAAATATTAAAATATCATACATTTCTAGGTGATATGATTTCTACTTGCTTTCCTACATTTTCTGTATGAAACGTGAAATTTAGAGCATGGAATGGGAAAGTATGGGATACCACACCTCATTCTGGTCATGAAATGTCCACTAATTTTTGAAGTATTGTAGTGTGACTGACAAGGGCCAAAATGAGAACCATTATATACATCTGTGTGGTAATCAGAAATGTCACACACTGCAGAGTAAAAAACATTACAAAAAAAACTTACAAGCTATCTTGTAAGTTTCATGGGCTGCCTAAAAACTTTATTGAAATAAGATGGGGTGTGGTGAAATATTCTTGAATTATCAAAATGATAACATAATGAGAAAAGAATAGAAAGCTTACAAAATAATAAAATAAAATGAAATTGATCTTGCTTAGCTCCTTTAACACTACAAATCATTTTCATGTTCATATCAGTAGAAGAAAATCAAGAAAAAGAGGATTCTTTTAGAACTGTAAATTCAGGTCCTGTATTTTCAAGCACCATAGCTAGTTAAAATATAAGAGTATAGTATGTTAAAATGTCCTTTCTTGTTTAACTTGATCAAAATGAAAAGTACACTGAGTATAAACTGGACGATTATAAATTTAACAAAGAACAAAGATATATTTTTAAGAACACTTAGAGATGTCTTGAAAGACTTCATAGTAAAAACACTATATTAGAAAAACTGCAAACACTACAGAAATAATCAGTATGTGACAGATTTATAAAAATCAATTTTTAAACACAATTTAAGTATCATCATTTGTACCTACAATCTATAATTTAAGAATGATCACACCAAACAGGATTTCAATACCCAAGAAACAGTTACCACAGAGTTCTGTAAATCTACTCTACTACAGTATAGTATATCCAGAATTCACCAAACAGCCTCTGTTCCAACCCATTCCAAGCTACCATTATATTTTTCCTGGATTGGTCTACCTGACCTGTCTACTGCCCTCACCCAACCCACCCACAATCTATTCTCAATGCTGCAGCCGCAGTAATTCTGCAACGTGGCTGAGATCATGACACTCCTCTGCTCCACAACTTCCAATGGTTTCCCACCTCTCTCCAAGCCGAAGTCAAAGTCCTTACTACAACCTGTAAGGCCAACATGTTCCGGCCCTCCAAACTCCCTGAACTCATACTACTAATATTTTCCCCCTGGTTCACTCTGCTCCAGCCATAACGGTCACCTTGCTGAATCCTAACTCAGGGCCTTTGCACTTGCTGTTCCCCAGGCCAGGAATACTCTACCTTCATGGAGTCACACAGCTTGCTCTCTCATTCCCTCACTGAAATGTCACTCTGCCCCTTACCATTCTTTGTTTCATTTCCCCATTCTTATCATTATTTAATATTGTATATTCTATTTATGCATTTTGTTTATTATTTGCTTAATTCACTAAAATATACACTCTTATGATTTCATGCAGGTTCTTTGCTGTAAAAAAAAGACAATCTATGAGGTCAGGGATTTTTCTTCTTATTTACTCACTAGTATATGCCTAGTGCTTGGGAATCAATAGGTATTCCATAAATACTTACTGAACAAATGATGAATGATTTGTAATCTATGTGGGTATATATATATGGAAAGTTGTAAGGTGTCAATATTCTCAGCTTCAAGTATACTACTAAACTGACATTCAAACTCAAAAACAAGGCTTTATGATCAAAGAGATACAACTGTATATTTTATGATTTATTAAGTGTGTATCAGATTATTCCAGCTCATTCTGCTCTTAACAGGCTTTCAAAGTCTCCATTTCACAACTTGGCCTTTACTATCTTTTGTCTGTTGCTGATCACTACTTACATTTTCATGCCTTTGTTTGTTTTTTATTTCCTCTATATAACATCTACCATCATTTATGATTAATAATAAAATAACAAAAAGTAACTCTTATTTATAGAAAGCTCATTCTGTGCCTAGCACTGGACTAAAAGCACATTCCATATACTACCTCATTTAATCCTTACAAAAATCTAAAGTAGGTTCTACAATCCCCACTTGAGAAATCAGCAAACTAACGTTTGGAGAAGTTAAACATCTTACTCATAGTCACATAATTAATAAGTAATAGAACCAGGATATATACCCTGCCTATCTGATTACAGAGCTGGTATAGTTTACTATTACAAGTACTGAATAGTTCTACAGGTCCTGACAGTTCTTTCCATTCATCATACTTATAATTTTGATACCTATTGACGTGTTAATGGTGATAATTATATGTGTATAATGTGTAGAATCACAGGGTTTTTGTGTTTTTAAAAATTGTTCTGTGAGTGATAATTTGTATTCAAAGTACTTATTAAAAGTGAAAAAAATACTAAGTCTCTTTAACAAGCAAACTAAAAACACTACAAAGAATTTACTAACAGCTAGAGATATCCTCTCTATGAAGACACAAGTTATATATACAGCAGCTATAATCAAAATATTTTAAAATTGGTACCACATAGGCAGCAACCAATCAGAACAGACACTGGCTATGAAAATACAGTATGCTCACACCAGTGTGCCCCTATGGACTGAAGACTAGCACCATCAAAGGTGAATCATGCAGTGTAACTTCAAACTTCTTTTACTCTCCCATGCATTCCAGGAGAGCCAGAGTAAAAGTGATTTTAAAGAAGAATGAACGGCTAAAGGTAATTCTCCTTTCAGACCCTAGATTATGCAGACACATAAGGGCCTAGTTATAGTAATTAGAGGAAGCAAGCTAATTAAAAGCTTTTGACACCTGAAGCAGGGGTAGCAGGCCAAAGCAGCAAGCTTTCACAACAAGCTCTGAAGCCCAGAAGCCTTGAAGCTGCCGGAGCAAGGCTGGAGCAGGCAGAAGCGGTGAGCCACCAGGAAACTGTGGACAGGCAACACCCAGGGCGTAAGTTAAAGGTTTTCCTGAAAGCAAAAAGGAAAACCCAGCGTTAAGTTAAGCAGTAACTGACAACAATTGAGTTGTAGAGAGAAGGTTCTTAATTTATAGAGCTGCTGACTTTCAATTATATCTTGCTCACTGTTTCCCATGATTTATGCATTTCTTGTAGGAATTACATAAATTATGCTTTCATTTTCATGGTTTTGTTTCTTTTTAAGGAAAAGCGTAACTGATAGAATGCTCCTGTCAGATATCCATGCCAGAGGTGAGCCTATCCACTGGGCCTATATACCTATTTATAAATTCCTGGTAGAAGACAAAATCCCTTGGAAGAAGCAATTATTTATTTACAGTCTTTGCATTTCTAAACCTATTAGTTGATTAAAAAAAAAAAACCACAGGGTATGTAAGCCCAGCAGAGATATTTTAATCAGGAATGAATAAGAAGTAAAGCTCATAATCCAGCAAATCCTATGTTTCTATATAAAATTAACTCTGTCCTAAAATAACAGAGTAAATTATCAGCAATCTGTTTGTTGCTTTTATTTTACATACTTTAATCAATATACATATAGAGCAAGAACATATCAAAAAAAGACACCTTCTCACACTAAATCTCAAATATTATCAGTCATGCATTAAGTAATCTGACTGGATCCCAGAGTCTAAATCACATTGACTCATGACCAGGCAGGAATTATTCCTAGTCAACTGACTACTGGACCGCTATCTGTTGCCACCAGCTCCCCAGGCCTCATTCTTCAATTCTTCCAAGCATTAGGACTGAACAGCAAATTTGGCTGTCCTTAAGTTAAATTAGGCTGTCCTTACTCATCCTAATGAGTAACTGCAAGAAATTTTCCAATTCTCTGTCCTTTTTGTCAGTCTCTTTTATGAAATATATATATAAATATTCTTTAAGTATTTTTATTATTGCTTCTTTTTTGTCTATAGCTCAATCTTCAGCTGAGCCCTCAAATCTACTTACAGTCCTACCGTTAATTCTGTCATTCTCAACAGGTCTTTACCAATCTTCTAAAATGCCCTGCGCCAACCTGCCACATCATCTATCCCACACCTGTTCTATCCACCCTTCTTCACCCTGCAATTAATGACCTGGTGGCCTACTACATAGATAACAGATCCTTCACAGTCCCTTATGCCATCTTTAAATGCTTCTGCATTTCCACTTACTCTTACCTCGTTTCCTTCTGAACCCAAGGAAGAGGTATACCTACTACTTTTCAAGGCTAACTATCATTTGAGATCTTGATCCCAGACCCTCTCCTTCCTTCCCTTCTTGCCCTTATTCAAGATTTCTTTCTCTCCTTCAATCCCCTTTCTCCTGGTTCCTGGATATCAATTTCTAAGACCACCCCATCTAAAACAAAAAATTAAAAAGACAACTTTACAACATCCTATCTTCCGCTCAAGGAATTGATATCACATCCCTTCCTTACAACATATCATATCTCCATAAAACACATTTTGAAAGAGTAGTATATGCTTGCTTTTACCACTTGCTCATCATTTATTTGCTTCTCCACCTCTTCCAATCACCTATTTCAATCTAGTTCCTATTTTACTCTACTGGACTGAAATTATTCTCTCAAAGATCAATAATGACTTCCTAATTTCTAAATAAAATATACTGTACTCAATTCTCATCTGCTTTAACCTCTCTTCATTACTGGACACTGCTGACAATCAATATACTTCCTCCCTAGATTTTTTTCTGTAACTTGTTAAAAAGTGTTTCCCACGATCCCTACCCTACCTATTTTACTTCTCCTCTTCCTGCCTTGCATTATCTAGTCCAAGAGCCTCAGTTAATACCTCTATGCTGATGACTCCTATATATATTTATCTCTTAATATCTAGACCCTAGTTGCCTCCTAGTCATCTCTCTAGAATGTTCAGCAAATTAAGTAAAAAACCTGTACACCAAACTTATTTATTCAAGTTGCAAACATGAATAATCTATGAATTCTACCTTTAATGCTTCACTGGCATCTAAAGTAACTTTTTCCAAACTGTTTCTCCCACCAACCCTCCTTTCTCACTACCACTGGCCTAGTTCAAGCCCTCATTATTCCATCTGAAAAATGGTAATAGGTTGTTTTTTTAACCACTTTACTATATGCCAGATGTTATGTTAACTGCTGAGAATACAAAGTTGAATAAGATAGTTCTTGCCTTCAAAAATCTCACAGTCCAGTGTGGAAAAGCATACCTAAACAGTAGTACATGGACAATAGTACTTACTATATGGAAAGAAGCGATAAAAACAAGGTACTATAGAACAAAGCAAAGAACAAAGATTCCTAACCCCAAAAGTGGGAGTGAAAGAGGGAGGTGTGTAATATGTGAAGATGTATGTTAAGTTTCCTAGCAGAGGTGACTGACACCTGAGTCTTACACACTGAACTCCAGAAAAAGGGGACTGAAGTAGATGTGATTTGGGGAGAAGGGATATTTGGGGAACTGGACAGCATAAGCAAGGCACAGAAGAAATAGTGTGGAGGGGCAAGGGGTGATGATTTGCAGAGATAAGAAGCAGTTTTCTTTCCTAGGAAAACAAAGAACACAGCAGAGAGTAGCAAGAAATGATGCTAAAGGGTCCAAATAGTAGAGAAGCTTGCATGTCATGTTTATAAACTAGAATTAAAAATATTAGATAACAGAGAACCACTCTTCATAGATGGTTTTAGCTACATCACTCTAGCAGCTCTATAGAGAATGGTTTTGAGGTAAGGAAAGAAACTAGTTGAGGTGAAAGGATCTAATTAAGGAAGAGAAGAGGAAATTCAAGAAATACTAAGAACATAAAAGTTGGTGACTGTGAGATATGGAGGCCAGAGAGTGAGAAATCCAGGACCTCCATGCCTTTGTTCTCTTCTCTATCCAATCCTTCCTCAACACTTCACCAGTATTATCTTCCTCTAATCATACCACTACAGATAGTCCCCAACCTACAATGGTTTGACTTACAATTTTTTTACTTTACAGATGGTGTGAAAACAATAAGCATTTAACAGAAAGTGGTATGATACTCTTTGGAGATGCTAAGCAGCTACAGGGAGGCATAGCTCCCAGTCAGCCATGAGATCACGAAGGTAAACAACCCATACTTTAGTGTACCGTGTTGCCAAATGATTTTGCCCAACTGTAGACTAATATAAGTGTTCTGAGCACGCTGAATGTAGGCTAGACTAAGTTATGATGGTTAGGTGTATTAAATACATTTTCGACTTAAGGTATTTTCAACTTACAATGGATTCATTAGGACATAACCCCACCATCGTAAGTCGAGGAGCACCTATACTCTGCTTATTTGTCTTTTCTTTTTAAAAATTTTTTTAATATTTTTGTTTTTATTTACTTTATGGGGTTTTTTATATTCTGCTTTTTATAGGACTCCCATTTCTACAGAATAAAATTCTTTAGTATGGCATACCAAGTCACTGACTGCTTTGCTCAAATGACCTTTCAATTCTCATCTTTCACCACCAAGAAAAACACTATATTCCAGTAACAAGATCACTCACTGTACCCTGAATAAAAAGAAATGCACTTAAAAGAAAAAAAACTCTTGATTCTAACAGAATATGTTACCATAAACTTACAAAATTAATGTATAAAGAAAAATAGCCACAGATAACATTATTTCAGATGAGAAAACTAATCTGGAATTATATAACCTTTTCTATGTCTTTTCACCCAGCAAGTCCTCTTCTAGAAATTTATTCTTAAAAAATCATTTGAAATGCAGTGAAAGCATTAGGTACAAAAATGCTTTAGAGAGCATTTATAATATGGAGAAAATAGGGGCCGGGCACAGTGGCTCATGCCTGTAATCCTAGCACTCTGGGACGCCGAGGCAGGAGGACTGCTTGAGCTCAGGAGTCCAAGACCAGCCTGAGCAAGAGCGAGACCCCGTCTCTACAAAAAATAGAAAGAAATTAGCTGGACAACTAAAAATATATAGAAACAATTAGCCGGGCATGGTGGCGCATGCCTGTAGTCCCAGCTACTCAACAGGCTGAGGCAGGAGGATCACTTGAGCCCAGGAGTTTGAGGTTGCTGTGAGCTAGGATGACGCCATGGCACTCATTATACCCAGGGCAACACATTGACACTCTTTATAAAAAAAAAAAAAAAAAAAAAAAGAAGACAGAGATAGTCAGGATGGATTTTTTTTTTTTTAATGACTATATTCTGTGCTCATTGACTAGGAAAAAAAGACTTGAAGAGATAATGAAAATAATTCTGACAAGCCAGATGCAAAACAGAGAGATGGGGCTGCAGCAGTCCCAGGGGAGGTAAAAAGTAGTGAAAAAGATTCATGTTTTTCATCTCTTTTTCTTCTGTTACAAATGAGAGGTGTAAGCATCCAATTTCAAAATTAACCATAAAGCTAAACTTTGAGCTGAGGATATGCCTTAGATAACAGAGCTGCTTGTGAGTGATGCTCTCATCTAAGGCCTCTGGGTATATGAAAGGACCAGGAGGGCTGCCTTACGCATGCAACAGAGGCCAGCCAGGAACCAGATCCAAATGCTCCTGACATCTCTACCCAACACAAATGAGGCAACAATCATCCACTGACTCACACTGAAAATATGTAGTTCCAATTTTCATATATCATCTGTACACTTAATACTTGTCACTTCCCATTAATGGGGTGTTCTTTTCTGGAGATTTTGTAGTAAGTGTGCTAGGAAATGGATTAGCCAGAACATGTTTGTTGCATATTTTATATATGCCTTGGAGTTTTAGAAAGGGGTGGGGTGGAAATATGCCCAGTCATGTGAAATTAATTGTCTGCAGTACTCAAGAATTTATATATATACACACACACATATATGTAACATAGTAATAATAGATAACATGTATTAGGCATTAACTTCATTTCCAGAACTTTAAATGTACTTTCCCATTTAAATCTCATGACAACTCAATGAAGTGGGTGCTGTTCTTATCTCAATTTCACAATAAAAACGTATGAAGTATTGATACATGCTACAACATAGTTGAAAACATTGTGCCAAGTGAAGTAAGCCAGACACAAAAGGACAAATATTGCATGATTCCACTTACAAGAAATATCTAGAACAGGAAAATTCATACAGACAGAAAGTAGAGTAGAGGTTATCAGCGGCTGGAGGGAAGGAAATTGGAAATTATTGCTTAATGGGTACAGAGTTTCTGTTTGCAGTGGTAAAAAATTGGAAATAGGTCATGGTGATGGTTGCACAACATTGTAAATATAATTATCACCATTGAATTATATACTTTAAAATGGCTAAAATGGAAACTTTTGTTTTACAGTATGTATTTTACTACAATTTTTAAAAATTGTAAAGAAAAAAGTAGAAGGATAAAATGAGACACACCATGCAAACACTAATCAAAAGAAAGTTGGAATAGCTATATGAATATTAGACGAAGTATATTTCAAAACAAGCAAAATTCCCAGATCAAAAAAGAGATATCACATATCAATAAAAAGGTCAATTCACCAAAAAGATGTTACATTCCTAAATGTGTTCTAACTAACATCATAACTTTAAAATACATGAAGGAAAAGCTAAGAGAACTGACAGAGAAAATAGACAAATCCACAATAATAGTTGGAGACTTCAACACTCCTCTCTCAGTAATTGACAGAATAACAAGAAAATCACTAAGTTTGTAGAAACTGAACATCATTAACCTACTGGATCTATTTAACATTTATAGCACATTCCATCCTGAAAGATCAAAATACACATTTTTTTCAAGTACACATGGGATGTTCATCAATATAGATCATATCTGAGTCATAAAATGAACTTTCAGAAATTTAAACAGAAATCTTATAAGCCATTATCTATTACCATTATGGGATTAAACTAAATATTAAAAACAAAGATATCTGGAAAACTCCAAATACTTAGACATTTTTTAAAAAGCCACATTTCTCAATAATCCTAGGGTTGAAGATAAAGTGTAAAGGAAAATTATAAAATATTTTGAACTGAATGAAAATAAAATACAACCTATCAACATTTGTGGGTTGCAAGTAAAACAATGCTTAGAGAAGAATTTATAGCATTAAATTCTTATATTAGAAAAAAAAGTTCCCAAATCAATCACCTAAGCTCCACCTCAAAAAACAAGCATGAAGGGAAAGAGCAAACTAAACCCAAAGAAAGGAAAAGGAGAGAAATAATAGATAGAACAGAAATAAATAAAATTAAAACTAACAAATAGAGATAATCAATAAAGACAAAAGATGAGTCTTTGAAAAGTTCAATAAAATTAATAAATATCTGTCCATATCGACCAAGAGAAAAGATATAAAATACAAATTATCCATACGAACAACCATGGATCCAACAGACATTAATATGTTCATAAGGGAATATTAATACTATGAAAAATGCTATGCCATAAACTTGACAATTTAACTGAAAACTGTAGACTAGTTTCTTAAAAGAAACAAATGACTGAAACCCATTCAAGAACAAATAAGTAACTGAATTGTCCTACATGTATTATGAAATTGGTTTCATAGTTAAAAACTACAGAATAGACTTCCGGTTTCATCTGTAACATAAAATTTTCTTGAGAATTATTACTTCAGACCTCACAACAAGAAAAAATGTTGAACAAACTGAAAATTAATGACATATCTTAGATCCATCAGAGAATTTAGGTCACCCAAATTGCCACTGCAAAATCTACAGTGACAGGTGAATACAGAAATGACAGCCAAGATTAGCTAGCTTCCTGGGAGCCAAAGCCACTGGTGCCAGTAACTGGTGGTGATAGTTAATAGTAACTGTTAATTTAATAATTTGAAATATTAATTTCTGGAGTCTGAGTGTGAAATAGCTTGAGACTTAAAACAACAAAAAAACTAGGGCTCAATATTAAGGAGGCACCCACTTGGTCATGGGTTCCACCTCCAGGAGACCCACCAGGTTCTCACAGTGAAGATCAAAAAAATAATCCCCTCATTTTCCAGCATAGGGAATGGAAAGGTAAACATTTTAAAAGAACCCCAGCATTAAAGGTAACCATTTTAAAATACATCCAGAGAATTCCCCGTTACAAGTTTCTACAGGAAACTACTTTACCAGCAACTTATCTGATCTGGGGAAAGGACAATTCGACAACTCCAGCCCCTCTAGCCACCTGTCTCATATAGACAGAAAAATAAATAGGCTAAGAAATGCGTCTGAATTTCACAGCCCAGGGACTCAGGCACACTAAACCCTTGGATTTAATCAGAAGATATAGAGTGTTTCTCCTTCCCAGCACCTTACCAGTACATCAACAACAGTCCAGTATATTAACAGTGGATTCCAACTGAGAGAGGTTGGGCAGAAACTCTACTTAAGGAAGAGTTCTTAAGAACACCCAAACACAACAAGGAGGAAAAAATACAAAAAAAACCAAACAAACAACAACAACAACAAAAACAAAGGCACTAAACTTTAAAGGAAACTGGAAACTCTGGCATTTAAAACTACAGCAAACATTAAATACAGACCAGCTCCTAGGCAGATTATTGTAAGACCTAACACCTAAAGCCTAATTACTTCAGTTCCTATTCCCTGATACATTTCATCTGGCTTTCAGCAAAAAAATTTGAAGTATGCTAAAAAGCAAGGGAACAAAACCACTGTCTAAAGAGATAAAGAAAATATCTGAACCAAACTCTGATAGACACATATTTTGGAATTACCAGATCAAATAGAGAATTTAAAACAATTATGTGTCAATCATTATTTACTCTAATTTAATTAGCTATAATGTAAAAAATGAGGAATGTAAGTAGAGAGATGGAAATTCAACAGATAGAAAGAATGAAAAGGAAATACTAGAAATCAAAAACACTTAATAGAAATGAATGATGTCTTTAAAGGGCTCATCAGTAGTTTTAACACAGTCAAGAAAAAAATCAGTGAGACTGAAGCTATATTAACAGAAACTCCCTGACCTGAAATGCAAAAGAATGAAGGAAAAAACAAAAAACAAAAACAGAGAAGACTATCTAAGAAGTGTAACACATACATAGTGATAATACCAGAAGAAGAAAGAGAGAAAGAAGCAGAAGAAATAGTTGAAATTATAATGGCTGAGAATTTTTCAAAACTAAAGACAGATACCAAACCACAGATCCAGAAAGCTGAAAGAATATGAAGCATTGTGAACTAAAATAAAATCTTAAGACTCCAAGCTGATTAAATGGACCCCCTTAGCCAAGAGGAACCCCTCCGCACCAAAAAAAAAAAAAAACCACACACACATACACAACTTTGAAGCTGAGTTGGCTGCCATGAGGAGAAGGGAAGTCAGACATGCCTAGTTATGCCTTGTCCCTTTGGAGTTTTTTGAGTTTTTTTGTTTTTTTCTTTTCCCTTTGTAACAATAAGATACAAAATCACTAACAAGCCTAAGGCCATGTAAGACAAAGGTTAAACCACACCCGCAGATCATCAATTTACTTAACAGATCACTTGAGTCTGGATATACGTAAAGTGTATGTCTGGTGGCTTATCTCTGATTAACAGACTTCCTTATCCTAACTTAAAACATTCCAAGCTTTTAGACAGAGCTTCATTTCCTTAACCAATTACAAATCAAAGAAATCTTTAAACCCACCTATACAACATGCAATCCCCTGCTTTGAGATGTCCTGCCTTTTTCTTTTCAGACTAAACCAATGTACACCTTCCATGTATTGATTTATGACTTTACATGAAATTCCTGTCTCCCTAAAATGTATAAAACCGAACTGTAACTCAACTATGGTGAGACCACTTGCTCAAGGCTTCTTGGGCATGGCCTCTGGACCATGGTCATACATATTCAGCTCAGAGTAAAGCTCTTTTAATTATTTCATAGAGCTTGGCTTCTTTTCTGTTGACACCAAGAAGTATTGCAATGAATAAAGAAACAATTACAAACATGGTACATATTAATCCAACTATATTTATCATCACTTCAAATGTGAATGGTCTTAATATGCTACTTAAAGGATATTATCAGAGTGGAATTAAAAGACCTAACAATATGCTGTCTATAAATAACCCACTTTAAATACAAAGACATAGGTAGATTAAAATTAAATAGGTAGAGAAAACATACATGTTAACACTAATCAAAAGAAAACTTTGTAGCTATAGTAATCAGAACAGGAAAGAGGGACAGAGCCAAGGAGAGACATTATGTAATGATAAAGGGTCAATTCTCCAAGACATGACAATCCATAATATATATGCACCTAACAAAAGAACTTCAAATATGTGAGGCAAAAGCTGATAAACTACAAAAGAAGAGTGTCTCCTCTTAATACTCCTATTCAACATCATACAAGAGGTGCTAGCTAGTTCAACGAGGCAAGCCAAAGCAATAAAAGGCATACAGATGGAAAGAAAGGGATAAAAGTGTCTCACTTTGCAGATGACATTACTGTTTACATCAATGATTGTCCATTTGACAATGTCTGAAGATATTTTTGGTTGTCACAACTGGGAAGTGGGGGTTATGATAGTGGCATCTAGTGAGTAGAGGCCAAGGATGCTGCTAAGCATTTTACAATGCATATGACACAGACCCCAACCCTCAACAAAGAATTGTCTGGCCTAAAATGTAAGCATGTCAAAGGTTGAGAAACCTTGGTTTACATTGAAATTTCCAAGGAAACTATATTTATTAAAACTCCAGCAAGTCAGAGAATAAAAGGTCAATATACAAATATCAATTGCATTGCCATACACTAGGTATAAAAAAAGAAATAATATTATGATTTTTCTTACTCTGCCATATTTACTCTGCTATGAGAATATGGGATGAGGTTAAAAATAACTAGCTCTTGAAGTGCCAGGTACTTTATTTATGTTTTCTCATGTGATTATAATCTGAATTTTACAGATGAAGAAATAGACTTGTTAAAATAACTTGTTCAAGTCACACTATCAATTAGAGGTGACCCAAGTTTTGAATTAAAGCCTTTCAGAGATGAAAATTTCCAATCATTATTATGTAATAATTCTTGCAATGTTAAAATCTTCTCTAACAAATTCGCAGGTCAGAAAAAGCCTCGTAAACTCTTGAACTATAAAAATGTTTTATTCATTATTTTTTAAGTAATCAGTATATTAACATTAACTAAATTTCTTACTCAAGGTGCTTTTTCATTGTTAAATTTTAAACAACGTCTTTAAAGGTAATTGAACTAGGGTTTATTCAAATCCTGTCTACAAAATACTTAAATAATTTTTGCCTTATTTCCTACCTTTCTTTTCATGAAGGAGAGCTGGCCGAAGCAATGCCAGTGTTTTTTGTAATTTCATGACTTTCATTTTGTTAAAATCAGGGAAGAAGATATCAATAAACTTAGTCACATTAGTTGCATCTTCTTCAAGATCACAAAACTGAGATACATGTTTTCTTTCCAGATATTCTTGTAAACTGCTGAAATCCAAAATATAATTTAATATTATTATAAACTGAAGTTTAATGACCATGCCAACACATTAAAATTGATACGTTCACAATTTACATGGAGTTTAATAAAGCAAATAAAAATTGAATTTCATGTAAAGACTAAGTTGTATCTATTTATTAGATACAATACAATTAGAATTTGTATATAATCTATGCTATTATACACAAGAATATAATACTTAATTCAACATTTTATTGAACCCACTCCAAAAATCAGTTATATGATATCACCTTTACTTGACTTTATGAAAGGATAAACAAACACCAACAGATGCTATGTTTTCAAGAAAAAAATTTTCTTTCCTCTATGTAGAACTTTCCAGATAGTTTCTATTTTTTCTTTTATTTCTGTCTTTGAACTAAGGGTTATTTATATGCATGTTTCATATTTTCAAATAGATATTTTTATAAACTTTCCATTGTTTATTTCCAAATATTTGGATTGTAACCAGCAAATATATGTGGTAAAATTTTAATTTTGAAAATGTTGATAAGGTTTTCTTTGTGAATGGAGAAAATTTATTTGTAATATGTAAGGTGGTACATATATTTATATTTCAGATATTATTGATCATTTATTATACATTATTTATTGAATATTTATCTCCCATTCCTCTATATCCTTGCTTATTTTTGTTTGCTAGCAGATATTTTTATCCACTTCACCTTATTTTTCTTTTTCTTTTATTTTGAGACAGAGTCAGTGTCTCTCTGTCACCCTGGGTAGAATGCAATGGTGTCATCATAGCTCACTGAAACCTCAAACTCCTGGGCTCAAGCAATCCTCTTGTCTCGGCCTCCTGAGTGGCTAGAACTACAGGTGTGCACCACGATGCCCAGCTATCTCCTTATTTTTCTAATACTTTCATCCTTATGTACTTAGCTTTTATGTTGGTGTGGGCATGATTTATCATTTGATTACTACATCTTCATAAATGTTGCCTTCTACATTGTGTCTTTCTTTACCCAGTTTAACATTTTTAATTATCAATTTTAATACTTTATTTTTCCTATTTTTTGCCATCACATTATTTTCGTGTGTGTGTATTTCATCTAGACAGAATGATGAGTGAAGTTTAACATTTTTTTAATTTGAAAAAATCTAATTTGATAGAAAAATTGCAAGACTGGGACAATGAACTCACATTTATACCCTTTATACAGATTTGCCAGCTAATACTTTGTCACATTTTTCTCTCTTATATTGATATAAAATTATTATATGATAAACAGTCCATGTTTAAATTTCATTAATTTTCTAACACTGTCTGACCTATAGAAATTTTTTTTCCTAACACAGGATCATACAGTGTATGTAGTTGTCCTATCTCCTTAGTCTCCTTGAATTTCTAAGAGTGACTCAGCCTTTTTTGTCTTTTATGATATTGATATTTTGAAGCACCCAGGATGGTTGTTTTATAGATTGCCCCTCATTTTGGATGGCTTAAAATTATTGAATGGCCTAGTAGTTTCCTTTCACATTCAGGTTATGAGTCTTTGAAAAGAAGAGCACCCAAGTGATCCTGCATCCTTCTTGCTCCATCATATGCTCCATCACACAGGAGATAAATGATGCCAGTTTTTCCCATTGTCGGCGGTATCAACATGCTTAAGTTGGTATTCCCCAGTTTCCTCTACTGGAAAGCTATAGTTTCCCTATTGTAATTAATAAGTAATCTGTGAGGACATTCTATAAAACTGTGTATGTATTTTTCACTCAATGTGTTTAGCACCCATTGATGATTCTTATCTGGATCATTACTACAATGGTTTTTAATTTAGTTCATTTTTACTTTAATCTAGTAATCTCTGTATTTAATGGAGGAATTAACCCATTTATATTTAGTAGAATAGCCTTATTCATGAATTTATTCCTTCCATCTTACTTTATATATACTATTTATTTTAAATTATGGTTTCCTTTTTTTAATTTTATTTTGCTGGTCTAAGTAAGTTTCTATTCATTTTATATTTTCTCCTTGTTAATGTAGAAGTTCTAGTATACTTTTCCACTGCACTAATGTTTATCTTTTTTTTCCTGCTCCCATTGTTAGACACATATGTTCCAACTATTTCTTGCATTCTGGCACACTATTTTCAAACTTTAATACTCCATTTACATCCCCTCCACATACTCAAGTAAAAACCTTAAAATATTTTCAACTGCCCTCTTTGTCTTCTCTTTCCTCTCCCCTCACTCAGATTTTTGAACCATTTTGCCACACACGTCCAGCAGCTTCTAGGTTTTGTTGAGATAATTTAGAATCTATCAAAATTTCCTTCTATTTCAAGAGTCCATCATTAGCTATTACATTATATATAACCCAGGATAATTATGTAATGTGGGCATGCGTGTATTCATAGATTTCAAGGTTCACTGATAACAATAGTTTTCCTTCTTTCTATTTTCGCATACTTTTTGTTTGGTTGAATCTTCTTCAAATATTTTGCATAGAATGCGTATATAGGTTATAAGTTCTTAAGCATATCCTTGAACATCTTCCTTCACTCTACATAGTAAATATCCTGGCTTTGTAAAGAATGTAGGGGTTGAGGGTTTTTTCTCTCGGTAGACTATGAAGAGTCCCATTCCTTGTAAGTAACTTATTCCCAGCTGCTGCCAAGTGTGGGGCAGATAGTAAGGATCCCAAAGTGCAAGGGAAATTTCAGACCAATAATAAAACCAACTAAAAGTAGCGTTGCTTTTTATCATCACTGCACACGAGCAATCCTAAAGAATGTCAGTAATAAAATACTCTTCAAAGAAAATCTTTAGTGCACTACAATCTAAACAATTCCTGTGGTTAGTGTTGAATTTTCATAATATATATGTATGCTTCAAGTTTCACATTTTTGTTACTTATCCTTTAATAAACAGTGTTCTCTACACTGTACTCAACATGGCAGAATCAACCCCAAAACAACAAGATAATTGAAAGTATTGCAATTTCTGGAATTTATTGGGAAATGGTCAATTTACATAGCTCTGTGTATTAAACACGACCACACAGCAAAGATCAATTTTGAGAACATCATTGACAAATCTTCAAAAATTAAGATTTTTTAAAATAAAAACTATACTTCATTTATGTGATAGACTAATATATAGCTATGAATGTGTTTTCTTTATAAAAATATTAAAATAATAAAATAGCATTCATCTATCACTCCTTTCATTTGGGGTATTGTAATATTTGTGTTTATTTTTTACTCATATGTTTATATATACAAAAGTCCATAAAAGACTTTTCATTGTCTGTGTTTCCTTTCTAGTATTGTTAACCTCATTCAATAATTAGTTCTTAAAAATAGTTTTGTCATACAGTGAAAGGGGGTGTTAAGAAAATGACCTGCTCCAGGTTTCAAACATACTAAGTATATCACCACCTTTAAAAGTTATTTTAGGAATTGTACCTATTATCTCTAATTTAATAGATAATTTCATAAAAGAAAAAAATAAGCTCTCTATAGCTATGACACACAGAGGGACACATAGAGAGGTTACCAAGAATAGAATAGACACTTTCTATGGACAGAAAAATACAATATATTTGGGAAATGTTACCTTCACTCAGTCATAAAGATCTAAACCTGAAGGCGACCTCAGAGGTGGTCACCTAATTCTCCCCCATCTTTGTATCTCCAGTACTCAGCACATTGTGAGACTTTAATAAATATTAGATGAATGAATCTCTGCAGAACAGAATGAGTGAATGAATGAGTGAAGATTCTGCCAGAAACTACTTGTGTGACTCTGGGCAATGTAGCTAACAAAACCACACCTTCCTAATCTGTGGAAAGACCAGAAAGCAAAGATGAATGACACTGTCCTCTGACTTCTTAACACATAGGCTGATTAAGAAGACAGATAAGTAACAGATAATATAAATAATATGACAAAAAGTCATCAGGAAGAAATCTGGAATGTGAATGAAAAATGTGGGTGCTTGTACTCCTGTTTTCTGGATCTTTCCTGCTCCTCCCAGCCAGCCACTGAAGCAGGTGAGCAAGCATTGGCACAGAGAAAGTCTCCCCTGGCCACGTGACTCACGAGCTGTGAGTGTCCATCTCTGCAGGCATAACCAGCCAGACAAAGCCCTAGGGCTCTACTGCCCTGGACACAGTTCTTGCTCATGGAGGGGTCACCGATCACTCCCAGTCTAATTGCTCCACTTTTGACTTCTCTTCTGCCTCACCATCATCCTCCACCACCCAGAGAGGAGGGTGAGGAGGTGCCAAGGTAGGAGAGAGGTGGCAATAAAAAGTAAAAGTGAACAAATGCATACATTACTCATGAGAGTTTTGTCCTTAATCCTTCAGTTTCTGGATCTCCTTAAAAGATATCAAATGGAGGTAACAGCACCTGATGGGCCCTCCCTCCAGAACAGGAGCTGGGAAAAGAGCAGCAAGCACCTAACAAGCAAGCTCCACATCACCCCATGCTGCCTGCTTGTGGCCATCGTTTGGGACAAACACTGGCCAAAGGCAAGTGGGAACTCCAAGTTTAGGAAGAAAACACTGCAGACTTTGCCAAAGCAAGGTTTACATGTTCATTCCACCCCCACCCTGCCCAAGTGGAACACCTACATTGTTCATGCTGTTATGTGGGTATTGGACAACTGGAGACAATAGCTTCTCAAAGTTGGATATGATGGAAATTTACCACCTAAACAATAGCCCAAATGGCCCAAGGGAATGATGACTTGTCTTATACCAGTTACATTAATGAGTGTTTCACAGAACGTATTTTTTTTTTTTGAATGGCTCAAAAATTCTGGTATAAATCAGGTATCTTTTTAAGCCCAACACACCCCATCCAAACCTTCCCTCTGCCCATTCCTTATCATTTCCCTTTAAAACACTGAAAGTAACTCATCCTGTTCACAAAACCCTTTTTCAGCAGTTGATTTACCTTAGGAGTCCCTCTATCCGGTGTAAAACTTGGAAGTAATGACTTCAGGATCTCCCACTACCTAACACTGCTAAGAGCCAACAGATGTAGCCACTCAAGAGAAGCCACTGTAATTCATTAATAAGACAACAAGGAAAGTTCTGGAGATTCCCAGCCAGGAAATACGATGGAGATGGACTTCCAAGCAGGGGGAGACGCATCCCATGAAAGCTCAAGACTCAGACACCTTAAGTATGTTCTGCTCTCTCCCCTTTCTCTCAGGCACAGCCCTGACAACTGTTGTGCTCAACTCTGGATTTTCTGGGTCTTCAGAGGAATAAAAGGCACAAATGGCAGCACACAAAACCAACATTTTGCAAATTAATTATGTTCATTTTCGAACATTTGAAAACCCATTAACAAAAACATACAACCATTTTGTTCTTAGCAACTTACCACCATTAACTGCCCTAAGTAAAAGTGCACGCCTGATGTCTTCAGGGCACAGGGAAGTGGGAGGGAAAGGTGGAGAGATGAGAGGGGTCTAGCTGGGGAAGGATCATGCGCGGTTCCAGGTTCCAGGATGGAAGGCCCAGGCCACCAGGCGAGACCGCTGTGCCCAGCTTTAGAAACACAAGCAGGGAAAACTCCTCCCTTTCTAATGCTCATGACATAAACTTTCAGGGCAATTTCAGCTTTTCTGAATATACAGTATTTTAGGTTGACTGGAAAAAATACTTGTGGCTTCAACATAAAAACACTTGCCCGTAGGGTTTCGGATATTTCATCACCTAATAACACACTGCGAATGATGCAATTTCTAGTCTGGAGCTACCTGTTTCGCGTCCTTGTCACTACAGGTGTGACCTCAACTTCGACATCAGGTTGATCCTCAGTTGGCTCTTGAGGTTCCATTTCAGGCTCAGCTTCAGTTTCTTCCAAGACAGGCTCTTGTTCACTTCCTCGAGATATAACTAGAATATAGCTCAGGCCAGTCGTCATAAATGAAATGAACTCTTCAAAGTCAGGCTACAAAATAAAATGATAAACTGTTTACTTCAGTCTCCTGAAATGGATGGGCTAAAAGGGTGGTTATTTCCCAGGTCAAGTGAAACCTTCTGCGTCATGGTCATTGGGCAAGGGAATGTTATCTTTACAAACCTCCTCGTAACACATTTTTGAGGAACAGAAACTCACAGCTACAAGGAATTGATCTTAAAGACAGTCTAACAAGAATTCCCAAACGTCAGGATGAGTCCAAGTCATCTGGAGGGCTTTGTACACAGATTTCTAGAGCCCAATCTCAGAGTTTCTAATTTAGTTAAGTTTGAGGTGGGGTTCAGGAATTGGATTTTCTCAAAAGTTCACAGTTGATGCTGATGCAGCTCTCTAACCCTTTCCTTTCACATGTGTGGAAGATGGGGCCAAAAGAGATGGTTTCAGTGGTGCACCTAAGTTCTACAAAGTCTGTCTAGAAGACCTTTCTGTGACGATAAACATGCTCTTCTGTGCTCTCTGACTAGTGGCTAATAATACATGTGGCTATTGAGCACTTGAAATGTGACTAATGGAACTGAAACTCTGAATTTTTAACGCTATTTAATTTTAACGAATTTAAATTCAAATGGCCACTTGTCTGGTGGCACCATATTGGATAGTGCATTTCTAGAAGCTAGGTCTCCTGATCCCCAGGACAGTACACTTTCCAATACACAGCACTGCCTTTGTTATATTCCCCCAGACAAAAGACAATTAAAAAAACAAAAGCCTGAGACAAAGGGCCTTAAGTAAGGAAATGACTAAAGCAGTCTTGTGAAGCTGATGACAAGAAGCCTTCAACCCATGATAAAAATCTATAGGACAGCACTGGATATTCACTTCCAGAGGACGATGTAGAGAGTCCTGGAGGACATGACATAAAGAGGTCTCCATTCCACAAAATACAATGTGACCTTCCAGTTTTGCTTGGTGGCCATTATTTCTACTGGAGACTTTTTCAGAGCCACCAACTTTGGTATCACCATGATATGGACACCAACAGGGACACCTGGAGCTTATTTTAGTTGATCAGACTGACTCATTTGCTTTTCCGTAGTGAAGAAGCTTATAGAAATCCACTGCATTTGAGTATACAGTGGCATTTTACTTTTTTAACTTTCTTACCTGGTCTGCCATGCTACTGTAGAAGTCAATAACTTCATCTTCAGTGAGAATTCTCTTATCCTCTGCTTCTATGACAAATCCTGCCCTGGTAATCTTCAATTAGAGAGCAAGGTGAAATCCAGATGTGTTGTGGGACCACATGTAAAACAAGTTAAGGATGTTTGCTTTCCGGGCTTAACCAACCACCCTGCTTTGGGTGCATTTCTTGTGAAAAGCTCAGCAAAATCCATATGGCACTAGGTTTGAGGTGGCTCAAAAATACACAAAGAAGATCCTTTTCATGCCCCCTAGATATCTGTGTTTTCAAGACTTGAACCAGAGACTCTGAAACATTTCTGTAAAAGTGAATTGCTTCAAAATGTGAAAAAACTAACTTAATTTCAAGGAAAAATATCATAGCTTTCTTAATCATTCATAAAGACATAAATTTCCAAGTATTTTTCTTAACCATCTATTTTCAAGATTGCTTTAGCTTTTTTTTAGGCTTTTAATTTGTGAATGCTATAACTCATAATCTAGTACAATTTACTCTTAAAGCAACAAATATGCACAGATTATTAGGAACGATACAATTTAAGATTTAACCATGCTTTATTTGTTTTAATGAAAATTTAATTTAATAACAAAATTCAGTTTGCATGCAGCTCAAGTGTAATAAAATGTAACACAGAAGTTTTGAGGCAGATCTTACAAGCCCAATGAGATACTCAACAATTAAATAAAAGTGGAAGCTGGGTTCAAAGTAAGTCAGTAATTATATTAAATGATACCAATAATGTGAGCTCCATTTGATTTGGAAGTATCCAGCATTAAGTACATTCTGCTTTGACAATGAAAGCAAATGCTCCATTGGTTTCATTGGCTTTGTCGATATTGAACAACTGCTGATACTGAACTCTCCTAACTGACATTCTGATTTGAGAAAAACTTCTAAAAATTCAAATCATGTCTTTATGAAGTTACACAGTGCCTGACAACAGAAAATAAAATCCAAGCAACATTTAAGCTTGATAACTTCTCTTTTATTATAGTTAAAAAAAATGCAGTGTGTTCATTTCTTTTCATTCAAAACAGTCATTTTTTTTCTGTCCTGTTATGTAGCCTTTAACTGAATTCCAGAGAGGTGATGTATTTAGTAGATATTCATTATGTCTCTGAAATGTTGTTTATTATGCTAGAACAAAAAAATAAGATGAACTGATGATTAATAGTATTGCCTCAACTCAAAGAACTATGTAATTTTGAAAACTTTCACCATCGTAGCTATTCAAACATACTTTAATAAGAAACACTAAGCTACTGGTATGTGATTTTATCTTTGAAACACTATATAAAGTATAAGCAATATATAAAAGAATGAATGGGGTGCAGTCTGGTGCCCCTCTCAACCTCCACATATACACCAGAGTCTGGGGGCGGGGAAGAGCTATCCTTGGAGAGTCATATTAATTAAATCAACATGTAATTGGAAGAGATAGTAAATGTCCCATAACCTGTGGACCGACTACTTTATCGTAGTTTAATAAATGCTAATGCTTCTACAGCTGAAGAATGAATGCGTAAGAGGAAATTCATCAAGAGATACAGTACCACACAGCTCCCTATGTGATCTCCTTTACTGAAATGCAACATTCTTTCAAATTTCAATATAATTTTATTGTTTCAACACTAAGTCGTTGTTCAAGGCTCAGCAAACTACAGTTTGCACTCAACACCTTGCCAAACACTTGCTTTTATAAATTAAATACGTTGGAGCCGTCACATCCATTCATTTAGATTTTATTTGTTGCTGTTGCCTTTGTATGATGTCAGGGTTAAGTTGTTGTCAGAGACCGTAAGTGAGCAAACCTAGAAATTGTTCCCACCTGACCCTTTAGAGGAAAGGTTGTTGACCTCTGAATTAGAATGTAATTTTCCTCTACTTAAAAAAAAAAAAAACAGGTTTATTTGAGCTATAAAGCAAAATATTAAATGCATCCTTAAGCTACCATGTATTGGAAAAGACCATACATTTGTAACAACATACAGGGAATAAAGCAAGTTGATGTAAGTTATAAGAAGATCACATAAACACATAATTAAACAAGAAGAAGATTTGTTACAATCCAATACAAAAAACTGTGATTTTTACAATTTATGTGGGATGTTGGTAGAGCAGGGTTACTTAGATGCATGAATAGATCAAATCTTCGTACTTAAAATGCTCAAAGGCCTTTATAGGTACGTAGCAGCAGAAGTGCATTATGTTCTATTTCACTCTAAATGGTAAGATTGTCTCCAAATTGACAATTAAGGGGTTGTTATTTTTGCAATTAATTTAAATCATATTTGGGAAATATTACTTACTTTTTCTTTAATGTCTAGAGCTTTCCTATTAATCACAGCATCAGGTTTGATAATAGCAATACTGTATGACTCGTCTAGGAAAAAAACACATCATTTTATTTTCTTGGCTCACAGTCAGGATAATGGAGGATCTGGCAAACAGATATGTAAGTTTTGACCATTGATAACTGTTTATCTTATACAGCATTTCAACTACCAAAAAGTTTCTACTTAGAATCAAACTGCAGCGCCTGTATTTGCATTCAGGGAAACATTCACAAGAGTTTTTAATCAAAAGACAAAAAAAAAAAAAATGAGTAGGTTATCACCAGTGGTTTGAATGCAGTTCACATGCATTAGAATCACATTCACGATCCATCCAGTGCAGTATGACCAGTGAGTAAAGTTTCAACTGAGAATTATGCAAATAAACGTTGCAAACTGACAGTTCTACCATATATGAATTTATCTACATTCTAATGATGGACTTTCAGTGTGAGATAGCTCACTGAGTGTGGCTGTTTACCCCTGTTCCCTCCAGAGAATGAAGGCACACACACACACACACAGACACACACACACACACACACAGATTATCCACTGAAGGTATGAAATTGTTAACTGCAAAGTAAACCGAGAACATGGGTCATCAAGGAAGAAATTATTTTCACAAGTTTTCGGAAGATGATGAAGGATTAAATAGTAAGCTGCTACCCAGATGAGCCACAGGAAACAGCAGCCCATCATCCTGGGGAGCTTCTAAAAGGCTTGTGGCCCAGAGACCAGAGGTAAGGAAGGAGAACAAAAGAGGTGCTTTTTAATCCTACTATCTCGATGTCACCACTTTATCCTTCATTTCTTAATTTTAAAATATTTTATGTCTTACAAGGCTCAAATCATCATTTATCCAAACAGTCCCTTATTGATTAACATTGATGTTGTTACTAGTACTTTGTTGCAACGAGTGACGCTGTAATGAACACCCACGTACAGAAAACCCTTGGCATCCTTTCACAGTAAATTTACTTACGAGCACTTTCATTTTGTGCTTCTCCAGTATCTTCTGTCTCTACTAATGCAATTTCATGATACTATGAAAAAGAAATGCAAGTAGAACACAGTTATGTTTTAATATGATAGTGAATGAGTTTTGGGAAATTTTATTTCTAGTAAATATTTATAACCTACAGGATAGAAAGTAAAGTGTAAGGGCACTTGCATTTATCGAACACTACTTTCCCAAGATCTCCACTGAAATAAAATAAGGAATATTTTAAATGGTAGGGCAGGAATAATGCGTGTGTGCAATACGAAAATGTTAAAAAAAAAAACTCTCAAAATTTAAGAAGAGCATGAGAGATAAAATAAGTATGAAGCAGGTATTAATAAATAAGAAAGCAGTGAACACATGAATATCACGTTAAAAATAAAAAGAGCATTTAAGAAATTTTAACATCCATTCTTGACCATTACTCTCAGTGAATTTGGAACAGAAGGATACCACCTTAACTTATTTAAAAAAAAAAAAAAAAACCTTTCTCAAACCAACAGCTATTATCCTATTAAAAAGTAAAATACTAGGAGGGAAACTTGGAAAATTAAAAAAAAAGTTCTTGAATGACAAAAAATCACCATTGTAAATGTAAATTTCCTACTCACCACTTTTCTATCAAAATGTTCATATTTTTCTTAATGCTCATAAAGTACTATATACACAGTATGGATTTTAGCACATAGACATCTACAGTGCAACCATTTTTCCCAGTTTTTCTGCTTTCCTTTTACATTTTAGGGTACACTTGAAAATTTTAAATAACTGAAACTATCAATGTTTTCTTTTTGATTTCGATTTCTATCACGTTATACTTAGCAGGCTTCCTCAATGTATGATAATATACCTGTGAGTGTTTGACAATATTTTCTTCTAATATTTTTATGATTTGTTTCTTTATAGTCAGCTCTTTAATTCATCTGGAATTTATTTATGTTTGACATGAGGAAATGATAGACCTTTTTCTCTACAAATAGTTAACCCAATATTTCTAAATGTATTCACTGAATTTTTTATCCTTTGATTTGAACCAAAATTTTCTCTTATAGTAAACACTTATACTAGCCTGAGCCTATACATTCTCATTATTTCTAATTTGCAATATTTCTTGGCTAGTCTCTCTTGTTGCTTTTATCTGTTTGTTGTGTTTCTTTTAAAACACCAGTCTCTCCTGTTTTTCTACCTATATTTCTTATCACTTTCCTATGTGGCTTACTTTCTTATCCTACTATCTCCATATCACCACTTTATCCTTCATTTCTTCATTTTAAAATATTTTATGTCTTATTACATAGGTAATAATAACATTCTACAGGTAATATACTTCACACATGCACATAGGACCTTGCCATAAGTAACCTATTGAAGTGTACTCCTTTTAATTCCTCAGTTGATCCTGGCCTTCATTCCATACCAACAGAGCTAGAACACACTAAATGATATAACACTGCATGGATTTGTATAATTTATAACACAAATTATATACATTTTATGAAATCTATTCACTGTTGCTAAGCATTAAGGTAAGTTCCAAATGTTTAATAATATAGATAACATTGCAAATATCCTTTCCTATATTTGTCTCATTTTCTTAGGGCAAATTAATGGAGGGAAATTGCTGAGGCAAAGGAGCTATATGTGCCTTGGATTCACACTGCCAAAATGCTTCCCAGAAAGGTTGTGTCATTTAGACAGCTAGATAGTTATAAAATTAGAAAATGCTTTAGGAAAACATAAAAAAAGATAATGTACTTTTTAAAATTAAAATAGTTGTTAATTCAAAGTATTACCTGAGGGCGAACCATTTCACCTGCTGCAATTTTCTTCTCCTCATTGATCAAGGTAGTAACTTTTTTATTAACAAGCGGTGCATTTGCGCCCTCAATCTTTGCAATAATTTTGCCATTCTATAAGAAAAAAGGAAGCACGAAGAAAACTTTGTCAGAACAAGTCAAGAATTAACACTTAAACTGGACTAAGTCACCCCTCCTGGCCCCCCTCCACCTCCAATGATCTTTAGCTATTGTATTTAGTCATTTTAAAGGAAGCTATTACTGATGTGAAAGTTTGCCTTAATTTGATAAACCCAGTTCTTTGAGTTCTACCTCCAATCTGTCTGTCTTCTTACAGCCAAAGGCATGGTGGTGTCCTTCAGCCCCTCGGAGCAAGTCATCACCCTATAGGAGCACTCACATGCAATCTCTCCCGAAGCATCCCTGCTTTAAATCTGAAAGATTCTGTGTAGGCCTCCCTAACTATTTCTGACACCATGCCCCTTTTGTTCGTCTTTCAATACATCTTGACTAAACACCTGTTATACCGTTGACTTAACCAGGCACAAATGTCTGGAATAATAGGCAGGGTACCTGACCTAATTAAATTACAAAAACAACAGACACACAAACACACGTGAAATAGCACCCATGACAGGTACCACCAAGACAGGAGCAAAGCACCTGGAGCACCTACAAGAACGTGTCCTGGTCAAAGAGATCAGGGAAGGGACTTCTCAAAATCAGGAAGTGATTCTTGACTTAAAATATGAAGAAGGACAAGAGGATAACCAGGCAAAAAGGAAAAGGAAGAGCATTCTAGGGCAAAGGAATAGCACATGCAAGTGTCTACAGCTAGAAGGGAATATGGAAGTGAGGAGGCCATCCAAGAAAGCGAAGGGAAGCCTGGTATGAGAAGAAGCCCACACTTGGGGCTGGGGGGCAGAGGCTTGTGGGTCATGGAAGGATGCAACCTGTCTCCCAAGTGCAGTCATAAACCTTCGTAATGTTTAAACGGAGGCTGTGACCACAATTAGAATTGTTGCTTGTTAAAATCATTTCACCTACTGTGTGGAGAAAAGATTGGAGGTGGATCAAGAGAGGATGTCTGTACCTGAGTTACGAGCTACTCCAGAGGTAAGGATGAGAGGTGATGGTCACTCAGTCTGTGGCAGTGGTGGTGGAAATGGAAAGGATGAAAAGAAGTAGAAGAATGTGAGAGAGACTGGGGCAGTAACAAGTTCAGGTCCAAGGTATGGTTTGGATTGGATGTAATGTGAAACAGAAATCACAAAAATGGTACTTCTGTTTCTCACTTGAAAACCAGATAAATTATGAATTATGATGTTATATGTCAAATGAGGAGACACTAGAAGAGGATTCTGTTTTGTGGGGAGGAGGGTCTGGTGTTGGATGAGTTTGTTGGAGATGCTTTTGAGGAGATATCGAGGCACCAGTTGGATGCACAAGTCTGGAGCTCAAAGTATAGGATATAGCTGAAGACGGAAATGTGAGTTATTGATATGTAATGGTGACAAATGAAAATATGTGTGGAGGAAATTTTCTAAGAAGAGTATATAGCATGATAAAGTCAATTTTTAATGGCTAAATAAAGAAGGATGGACCTGCAAAAATGACAGATGATAGGAACATCTAGGAAGGTGAAAGGAAAACCAATTCACGCAAGGCAAAAGAAGCAAGTGTTTTAAAAAGGAGGGCATGGTCATCATGTTTAATACATCTGAAAGGTACAAATGATGATTACCTTAAAATGTTCATTATATTTAGCAACAGGCTGGTAATTGGATACATTAGCAATGGCAATTTTGGTGGAAAAATCAGACAGAGGTCAGATTGAATGGGTTGTGGAGTTAATGGGATGGGAAGAAATGGAATAAAATTAAATACAGAAATTCTTCTCAGCAAATTAGCTGTGTGGTGAAGAAGAGAAATGAGTGGTAGCTGGAGGGGGTACGGTGTCAAAAAGGTGTATTATTTTTAATTGGAAAGATTTAATCATATTCAAAGGCCAATGAGAAGGATCCAGTCGAGAAAGGTTTAAATGAAACCCCAAACTCTAATTACCATTTCCCACTAAAAGGAATCTTTCAGCGATTCTGTGAGCTTTCTAACAGCCTTTGAAAAAGCCTTTCCTGATGAAGCTCACTGGAATGAATTTGTTGTCATCTACGAAAGCTGACCAAGGCCAAAGGCCACTGTGGGATATCTGAATAAACAAGCAATAGGCTTGATGGTGGCTTTAGGATCAGAGAATGACATTCTTCAATTAATGATTGTGGATGTGGAGCAATGGGTGATAATAAAGTTTGAGGTATGACTATGGGAGAGACTGGATGAAGTTTATTGGAAGAAAAATTCTTGAGCAGTAAGGAGGTCAAGAATTGAAAGGCCAGGATATCAAGAGGGATGCCAATGTAAATAATGAAGTCCCTAGCGGGATTAGGGTCTGAGAGTAAGAATTTGAGCCACATGCCAAACTCTTCAGTCATCCACAGAACTGATTTGAAGGTCAGTAAATAACAAGAGTGAGGTGTGGAAGAATGAGATTTAGCCAAGCAAAACAGGAAAGAAAGTTATTGAAGAAGTCAAAGGGAGTAAGGGAAACACCAGTTCTACTCCTGGTCCCAAGAAACACAATCTGAAATTACAATCACCACTTCTGGGCCGCAGAGAAAATGTCCCAAGGAAGAAGGCAGATTTCAGGTAAGTCTAGGAAGTGAAGCAAAAGCTCAGAGACGTGGTGAGAAATCTTAGAAAGTTTGCTAATTGCCTATATCAATTCCAGAGATGGGGGAGAATTGGAGAACTGGGTCAGGCAAAGAATTAGTGTTAGAAGGAGGGACAAAACATGGCTGGGAAGAAGAGTGGATTTATACTTTGGGTATTGATTGCAGGGATTAGAGGATATAAACTGGTTGGTCCAATTAAGGGGAGTGGGTATGGGTCTACTGGCCAGACCTGACTCAGACAGCAGGGTTATGGCTCTCCCAGAGCTCCAGGCTCCACATGGTGATCCACCTGCCCTGTCTTTCTTCCTCTGTCCCATGCTCCTACCTGCTACCTGCTGCTGAGTCTCCTCATTGTTCCATGAGCCCACCAAGCCCATTCTGCCTCTGTGCAATTACTCGGCCTGGTTCCCTAATGTGTCCAGTGACATCTAGTCCAGGGGTCAGCAAACTATGTCCCAGTTCAGAGACTATGAAAATATTTACCATCTGGCCCTTTACCAAAAAAAATATTGGCTGATCCCTCATCTAAATCACCAAATTCTACATATCCAAATTAGAGCAAGATCTACAATGTGGTTTTTTTTGTTCATTCAATTAAGCTGGTAATTCAGTTTTTTGAAATGGTTGCAAGAGTGTTGTTAGAACAGCAGCAAAAATTTATATCCAAGAAGTGTTTCTTAATAATAATTTCTAATATCAAAAATAAGTATCCCACACTAGAAGAACAGTTTATTGTCCCAGTTCTCTAAGTCTGTAGCAGCTATACTCTGTGTCACACAATTTAGCACTTAATTGTATACCATGCTTTTAGAAAATAGCACCTATGTTTTTTGGGTTTTTTTTTTTTTTTTTTTGAGACAAGTCTAGCTCCATGGCCCAGGCTAGAGTGCCGTGGTGTCAGCCTAGCTTACAGCAACCTCAAACTCCTGGGCTCAAGCGATCCTCCTGCCTCAGCCTCCCTAGTAGCAGGAACTATAGGCATGTGCCACCATGCCCGGCTAATTTTTTTATATATATTTTTAGTTGTCCAGCTAATTTCTTTCTATTTTTAGTAGAGATGGGGTCTCGCTTTTGCTCAGGCTGGTCTTGAACTCCTGACCTCAAGTGATCCTCCTGACTTGGCCTCCCAGAGTGCTAAGATTTTTTTTTTTTTTTTTGATTATTAAAGTTGTGTGGTCATCACAGAATATTTGGAAAATACAGAAAAGCATAAAGAAGAAGAACATAAATTATTCATCCTTTCTTCATGCATAGAAAACTATTATAATATTTTGGTGAATACATTTTCTGTCTTCTTTCTATGTACTTGTACACAGAGATAAGAGTAACATGTATTACAAAATAGTGATGACACAGATGCTTCCTTGTATGGGTATACATGATATTTATAACCAATTCTCTCCCGCTAGGTATCTCAGAAATTTCAAAATTTTTACTCCTGTAAATAATTCATCATACAAATCTCTGATGATTTCCTTAGTAAAGGTAAACACCATTTTATTTTTCTTTGCTCTAATCAACTCAGTGTGATAATCTGATCTCCCCAATCCATTATAAACTCCTAGAGGTCAAATTATAAAATGTATCAATAAACAAGAAAAGATAAGGCAAACAATGTGCATTTGCCATCATCAGCTAACAACTCCACAGTAATTTTAAAATGCTATTTGTTCTTTCACTGCAAGTTGGAATCTGATAATACAATTGAGAGAATAAATACTACACTTACAAGACTAAAGAGAAAAACGGGTTCACATTTATCCCTAAATGGCTGCAAAGTCACAATGTTGTCAGCTTCTGCCTGAAAAAAAAGTGTAAATATTTCATATAATAACAGCAGAAACTATATCCAAGTCATCTGAGACACTCAGTTCAAATGATGCAGAGATACATACAATTTTGGAGTTTACTGCAACATTTTCTGGGTATATTAATAGTTATTTTAAAGATCAAATTGCACATACTGGTAATTCAAACCCGGCATCATTGGCCTCCCCCTAACCTCCCTGTTCCCCTTTATGGTACCCAACCTTCAGCCAAACTCACCTGCCCTTCTTTTCCGCCCTCAGTGCCTGGTCCTGCCCTTACCAACCTGGCTCAAGTGTCCTTCCACCAGCAAGTCTGTCTCACCGCCTCCTGCTGCCCACCATCTCCTGCTCCACATAGCACTTTACTACCCCTCTCCCAGGGCACCTATGCCCCTTTCCATTATAGGTGCATGTGGGCCTGTCACATCTATTTATACTTTGTTAGAAGGAGAGCTGTGTGCACAGATGGAGTAGGTTTCAGACCCACATTTGTATCTCATCCCTCCCCCATTGTAATGGGATCAAACATTAAAAGGAGCTTACTAAATGCTTCTTGAAGGAATTGGTAGTAAATTTTAAATTCTTTGATCTTTACGTCTGCAATTTTTAAAAAAATTTTTCATAAATTTTGAGTTGTCCTAATTTGATTATAAACTACACTAAATAGTAGTGTCCTCTTTCACATTAACGCAGCATCCACTGGTCAAAGCTGCCAGAACGAGATCTTTGGTAAGGTCTTCTGTAAGAGCCAGTGTGCCAGTCAGTCTGGGCTGCTATAACAAATTGCCATTGACCGGGCGGCTTAACGACAAACATTTATTTCTCATAGTTCTGGAAGCTACACATCCCAGATCAGGCTGAGGGCCTTCTCCCGGTTAGGTCCTCACTTGGAAGAGATCACATATCTCTTCCTCTTTTGTAAGGGCATTGATCCTATTCTAATTATCCTTGACAGTCCCCACCTCTAAATACTGTCACACCGAGGATTATGGTTTCAATGTATGAATTTTGAGGGCAAACATTCAGTCCACAGCAGTTGGTTTTGGAGGTTCTTCAACAGCTGCCAAAGATGGTGAGGGGAAGCCAAGCAAGACTCCCTCATCCCTGTGTTTGCAAGAGGGATGGTGCTGTCATCTTTTGTGAGCATATTGGAGTCTGCATAATTTTCTTTAAAAAAAAAGAAAAGGTTCTACTGCTTTAAAAAAAGAGGAGGGGGCTGAAAGGAACTAATCTGTGATTTTTTTCCATTACTATTTTTTGAGACAGAGTCTCACTCTGTTGCCCCGGGCTAGAGTGCCGTGGTATCAGCCTAGCTCACAGCAACCTCAAACTCCTGGGCTCAAGCGATCCTCCTGCCTCAGCCTCCGGAGTAGCTGGGACTACAGGCACGCGCCACCATGCCTGGCTGATTTTTTCTATGTATTTTTAGCTGTCCAGCTAATTTCTTTCTATTTTTAGTAGAGACGGGGTCTCACTCTTGCTCAGACTGGTCTCACACTCCTGATCTCCAGCGATCCTCCCGTCTTGGCCTCCCAGAGTGCTAGGATTTCAGGTGTGAGCCACCGTGCCCGCCTAATCTACGATATTTAAATATAGGCAGCCAAGATTACATTTAGAAACAGTCTAGATATCATCATTAGAAAGTGTATATTATTGTAAAGTGTTAAGAATTAAATAATTTAATAATAATATCACCATAATAAATCTTTACTGAACTTTTGTATGTGTGCATATACATATATATGATGTTTAATGTCAGTCTTTATAAAAGGCAGAGAAATATTTTATACTGACTGTTCAGTTCAGGGTAATTTTAATAGGTAACCGACCTCATACATTTTAATTTTTGGACTTAATTTCACAAGTTGAGAAAAGGTCTGTTTCTTTGGTTAATAGCAGAAAACAAAATGGCCAGCAGAGGGTTGCTCACGATGGAGGTCTGGAGACTTAATCATTTTCTTTCACCTTTCATAGGCAGGTGGTATCATAAAAAAAAAAAAAACAAACGTCGATTTATGTGAATATACTAACATTGAATGAGCGCAAACATGAGAGAAAATGCCCAGGGGCACTGCATACATGTTTTGGTTGTTAAGTTCAACATGCTCTGGTATTATGAATAGGACATATTTTGGAAAGACTACACTAGCACTCCCCAGTGGAATAGACACATTAACGGACCCGACTCCTGTGGAGTAGGTCAAGGAATTCTGTCTGGCACGAGGACTGCCGGGTGGACACGTTCTGAGGCTGTGGGGTTGGGAGGAGGCACTATGACAACCTGCATCCTCACACAGCATCCCTTTTTCCTCAGAGCTGCTCTGAGCTGTGCTGAAACAGGAGCTCAACAAACTGTGTGATTAATTCCCTTTCCACATACACTCTTTGGCCTCCACCACCGAGCACAACCCATTCACATACCTCTGTTGTACCTACTCAGACCCTATAAACAAGAGCAACTTCATGACTAGCCTTACCATATGCACAGCACCAATCCCACTTCCTGTTTGCCTGAGGATGACTTGCTGCACTTTCCTACGACCAGGTTCCCTTCCAGAGGGCCTGACAGGTGAGAGAGGGCCTGCCTCCTTGTTGTTCTCTCCCCATGGGCCCCAATTTCCTACTGGACATCCAAGTTTCCCACGACTCCTAGCATGTGAACTTGTACTCTTAGCACTTCCAGAAAAACCTCCCTCATTGCAACTGCCAGGAGTCACAAAAATTTTCTGATCCTGGGTTCTCTGTGATCCATCTTCCAGCTGTTAGACACTTCTGACACTGCGTTTTAACTTCTTACGCCAACGCCTTGTTAACTGCCCGCAGCAATCCCCTCTAGGCCCTATGTTCTGCTCTCTAAACTTGGTCTTTCCTCCCTGCCAAGAATCAAATCTAGAACCACTTTTCAGCTTATTTCAGGAGGTTCTGAGTCTGCAGAGTGACTGAAGCAAGTTATTACAGAATCTTGTCCTTTACAAAAGTACAATATCAAAATAATGAAAAACAAGCCACAGACTGGGAGAAAATACTTGCAAAAGAAATATCTAATAAAGGACTGTTATCCCAAATATACAAGAATGCTTAAAACTCAACAAGAAGAAAACGACAATTCAATTTAAAAATGGGCCAAAAACCTTAACAGACACTGCACCAAAGAACATATAGAGATGGCAAATAAGCATATGAAAAGTGCTCCACATCACATCGCATGTCATCAGGGAAATGCAAATTAAAACAATGAGACACCACTACACATCTATTATAATAGAATGGAAAAAATCCAGAACACTGACAGCATCAAATCCTGGGCAGGATGGGGCACAATGGGAGCTGTCTTTCATTGCTGGTGGCACTGCAAAATGGTACAGCCACTTTGGAAGACAGTTTGGCAGTTTTTTCAAAGCAAAACATAGTTTTATCATATGGTCCAGCAGTTGCCCTCCTTGGTATTTACCCGAATGAGTTGAAAACGTATGTCCACACGAAAACCTGTGCGTGGATGTTTATAGCAGCTTTATTCTTAATTGCCAAAACTTGGAGGAAACCAAGATATTCTTCAGTAAGTTGACGTATAAATAAACTAAGATACATCCAGGCAATAGAATATTATTTGGCACTAAAAACAAATGAGCTATCAAGTCATAAAAGGCATAGAGGAAAAATATGCATATTACTAAGTGAAAGAAGACAATCTAAAAAGGCTACAGATTGTATTATTCTAACTATATGACATTCTGGAAAATGCAAAACTATGGAAACCCTCAAAAAATCAGTGGTTGCCAGAGGACAGGGAGGAAGCAATGAACAGGTGGAACACAGAGCATTTTTAGGGCAGTGAAACTACTCTGTATGTTGCCATCCTGGTGGATACATGTCCACCATTAACACTTGTTAAAACACGTAAAAAGTACACCAAGAGTGAACCTTAATGTAAACGAGAGATTTTGATAGCAATGATGTGTCAATGTGGGTTTATTCATCATAACAAATACATACTCTGAGGCAGGATTTTGTGGGCGTGTGGGGATGGGGATATATGGGAACTCTCTGTACCTTCTTTTTTAACTTTATTTTATTTCAGAATATTATGGGGGTACAAACATTTTGGTTACATGAATTGCTTCTGTACAGTTTGAGTCAAAGTTATGTGTGTGTCCATCACCCGTATCGTGTGCACTGCATCCATTCTGCTCGATTTTTCTGGGAACTTAAAACTGGTCTAATTTTTTTTTTTTAAATTAAAGGGGGGAAAAAAAACCTATAAAACCCTTATTTCCAAAGACAACAGCCAATCCCTTCACTCAGGACAAAAGGATTGCCACTTATTCTCTTAAACAGAATGATAATAAGAGGTGAGTTTCTACGCTTTAGACTGCTTATTCATAGCCTATAACTAAGGAAAAGAAGTCCTGCAGAAGAAAATGGATAGTCAAACACAAGTTAAGGTCAGTAAGCAAATCATTCTAAGGTCTGGGGGAAGAGGGGCTATGGAAACCTGTACCCAGGAGAACACGCCATGGGTTGACTCTACGTGTCTGCATCAGGGACTATGTGTCTTAGAGATAAGGAGTCAAGATATGTAAATCTGTTATCTGCTTTTGCATCTTAGGTCTAGCTGGCTTAGGTATGCTTCTGTCCAACAGACAGATACAATGTAAGCCACATATACTTTAAAATTCTCTCGTGACCACAATCAAAACTAAAAGAAAACAGGTGAAAATAATGTAATAATATATTTTACTCAACTGAATATATCCAAAATATTATCATTTCAACTTGTAATCAATGTAAAAAGTTATTAATGGGACATTTCATATTCTTTTCTCATACTAAATCTTTAAAAATCTAGCATGTATTTTATACTTACAGTATATCTTAGTTTGCATACTAAATGTTAATCAGAAATAATAGATCCTTAGTCAGTTAATAACATTTACAGTCAAAAGGTAGATTCACATACCCAAGTCGTCCCAAATTTTAAAAGTTTTACAGTAACTGAATTAGTTATCAGTTTTTACATTTAAATTTAAATTAATTGAAATTAAAAATTCAGTTCCTCTGTTGGACTAGCCACATTTACAGTATTCCATGGCGGCTACCATACTGGACAATAAAATTCTAATTAGTTGATAATTTGATGTGGCCAAATTGAATAATTGGTACAACTAAGTCAACTGAGTTTGGCTATAATATTTTAATCCCTTGTCACATCTGGATAGCAAATAAATGAGAGGAGATCATTACTCACTGGAAAATTTGGTAAGCGGGTAAATGCCAGGGCACTACTCAGTGATGCCCAGTAGACAGATCTGCAGCCCTATTCTAAGGGACACACACTGAACACGTGGTCAGGTGAAAGGAAACAGGTCAATAGACGGGTATCCACTTTTTTACTTTTCTAGTATTCACAATCATGATAAATAATCTCAACATTATAAGAACTAGATAGAAATCCCATTCATTCTCAGATATAGAAGCACTAAATATTAATATAGCAAAACTGCCAAGTTAACATTATCTCCTTTGAAGAATTGACAGGTTGTTTGAATTGCAACAATACTTAAAGTATTAGAAGCTACTTAAACAAGAAAACAACGGCTTAATGCAAATGAAATCCTTACAACAACAAAATGCAGAATTTCCTCTTCGTTCAGTTCATTTTTCAGTTTTCTGAATAAAGGCTGCATTGCCTTGCAAGGTCCACACCAAGCTTGGTAAACATCAATCACTAGAAGAGGACAATATATGAAAGGACAGAGTTAATGAATCTAGAACAGCAGCTTATCTCAGCCCTGGGGCTAGGGCAAAAATGTGGCAGGATGTCAAGGTCCAAGTGGGCGTGGCACTTTGGAGGCACAGGGTGCCTTGAGGTGCCCTGGGCCAAACCCCAATGGCCAAACAATGGAAGGGGCCCATACCTGTTAAGCCTTTGTTCTGCAGCATCTCATCCCACAGGGTTTGATTATTGATAACTGCCTGCAAAAAGGAAGGCACTATAAAAGGTCTTCAAGCACCAACGTACTAGATAAAGAATTGTTAGTATGTCAGACCCACCTGTAACTGGACTTCTCTCTTTTTGCTTGCCATTTATCTACTATCATATGAAAAAGGAAGAAAAACAAAAAAGAAGAATTTAATATTCTCTTTGTGCATTCAAATAACATCTTAATGTACCGTACAAATTTTCCCCCACTAAATACTGGATTATGCAGTCACCTTTGCAAGAGAGAGAGGAGCTAATGTCACAGAAAGACTATTGCATTCTGGGCTCTATGCTACCTGCTTATAGCTGCTATACTATCTTTTTCTTTCAACAATCCCGAAGCAAGGTAACAATGTTAGAAGTTGCAACTTGTTTGTTTTTAAAAATTGTTTTGCTTGTTTTCCTTAAGCAGCACAGAGTGTTTTCTGCATTTTCACTTGCACGCGTGTCAATTGTCTATGAACATGCTCATGGGTCTTTCTCGGGTCCCTCTTCCAATGTGCCCACTCCGAGGATATTTAATTTCTAGAACAAGGTCACTAGTGTGTTCTGGAGCATGACATAAACTCTCCACAGGTGTTAAATCAGTGGGGCCACAATTCTCAGTTGAACGGCCTCAGGGATGTGTACAGCCTGGATCTGATGGCCCGAGGGTGGCGGCAGACACTTACATACAACAAAGGCATGCCCCCAAACAAGATGGCATTTCAGCAAAGGTGCTAAATGTTCCTAGAAGCCTTACACAAAACAGATCCTCCTCTAAGCTGCACTGGGATATTTACATAAAAGGAAGGAACACCACCCCCTTTCTCACTCCCACCCCCACCAGGATCTAAATCAGCTGCCCTACTGAGGCCCGGGGCCATTTGTGGGGGGAGCTCCACAAAGTCCCAGTACCTGGGGCACCCGGCAGGGCCGAGTCTGAGGTTGGCCCGGCTCCTGCTGGACTTTCTTCCCAAGCGGCTCCAGCTACAGGAAGAAGAGGGATGCCCGTCTGGCCGGGAGGACGAAGGGCGGCAACGTTTCCTCCAACCCTCTCCCCGGCCCGCGAGCCCGGCCCGTGGGCTGCGTCGCGAGGCTCCTGCCCCAGCCAGCGGGGACAATCAGGCAGCTGGCACAAGAGCAGCTGGCCCCTAAAATCCTCCACCTCTTCTGCCCCCACACTGAATGGGGCCAATGAAGTCCCGTTTCTATCTCTATAGACTCTCCTTTCCTCCAGCTGCCGCCTCTCCTGCCGTCTGATCCTCAGCCCCTCTCTGCCTCCAGGCTGCGTTCTGCTCCCCCGAGTGCAGAGTTGATGGAACCTTTCATCGGCTTTGAGTCCTTCCGCGGCTGGCCATGCTTCGCAATACAAAATCCATATTCCTCAAATTGGAGCAGAAGGTTCTCTGAGTTCTACCCCTAGCCTTTATCTCCAGCTTTGTCTCCTGCATCTACCCTCGTTCTTAAAAAAATGAATAAATAAAATAAAAAATAAAAAAAAACTATTCAGAAATAATTTTAGACCTACAAAAATGTTGCAAAAATAGTGCACGGCTTTCCCAGCCACCCTTACCTCAGCTTCACCCAAGGTTAGCATTTTCCCTAACCATACTACAATTATCATGGAATGCAGTATTTGACATTGATCCCGTGTCTAACTACCCTACAGACCTTATACAATCTTGCAGTTTTCCTTTTTCTGGTCTGGGATCCAATGGAGACTACCACTTACTTTTAGTGGTCACAGCTTATCCAGTCTGAGACAGTTCTTCTGGGTGGTCTTTGTCTTTTACAGCCTTGACATGTGTGTCTTTTTATTTCATTGATTATGTCGTTTGTAGAATTTCTATCAAAAATTATTTTTAAATAACTTTTAAAAATGTTTTAATTGTAGTTTAAAACACATAACATAATTTACCATCTTAACCAATTTCTAAGTGTACAGTTCATTAGTGTTAAGTATATTCACATTGTTGTGCAACCAATCTCGAAAATTTTTTCAGACAAAAAGTTCTGAAAAAGTTCTCTGAAACTGAAACTCTATACCCATTAGACAACAACTCCCCATTCCACCTATCCCCAGGCCTGGAAGTCGCCTTTTGACTTTCTGTTTCTATGAAGTAAGTTTTTCTTTTTTTAAACATATTCTCTTGTTTTTGCTGTATGAGTTCTATCCTTTACACTTAAGATGTCTTTTAGCTTGCTTTATTTTCCCTTATTTTGGGGATTCAAGTCCTCCCATTTATTGGGTCTGCTTACACTCCTTCTTGGTGATTCCTTTCCTTTTGGTGGTTGTAACTTTTGACTGTGAACTAATCTTTAGCAGGGATTGCCTACTGTGTGAGCTCCTGCAGCAGGACTCTGGAAGCATATCAATGCTGTGTACCTTTGCCTGGCCCCACCAATATCTAGGCTACCAACCCAGTTGTATGTTAATTTCTCAGTTTAGTTTTCTTATTTCACATAGACAGTTGAAAATTCAAACTCATATATATGGATGGCACAATCCTGGGACCTGATTTTCTCACTGTGACATTGGGATACAATAAGAAATATATGTATCTTTGGTCTCTGTCCTGGGTTCCTGGAACAGAGTTCCCAAATCCCTGGTAATTTCCTAAGTGATAGGGATGCTAGGAGTATGTTTAGTTCCAGTATTCAATCTTTGATCTTAGTTCCTGACACAGAGCTCCTAAATCCCTTGGAATTTCCTGGATGATAGGAGAGTCTTTTGTTCTAATGAAGTGATTCTTGGTAGGTTCCTGGACAGCTTCAGGATAGGGGCAGGTCACCAGAAAGACCAAGCCATGATTAGAAACTTGGAACTTTCAGCCTCACCTCCCTCATTTTCTGGGGAAGGGTGAGGGAATGGAGATTGAATTTATAATGAATGCCTATGTGGTGAAGCCTCCATAAATATTTCTAAAGTATGAAATCAGAGGGCTTCCAAGTTGGTGAACACATTCCTGTGCCAGGGGTGGCACATCCTAACTCCATGGGGACCGAAACTCCTGTGCTAGCGACTGTTCGTCTGGCTGTTGATTTGTATCTTCTATCATATCCTTTGTAATAAACCAGTAAGCACGTGTTTACTGAGCTTTCCTTAGCTACAGCCTCTCCAGTGGTCAAATTTGTCTTCCTTCACTGCCCTCATTTTGCAGTTCTTTCTCTTCACTCATCTTTAACTTGAGACCTGTTCCATTTTGATAGATACAGTGAGTGGCTGGCTTGGCCTGGGAATTCTTTTGTGCTCTCTTTTATTGGGGTAGAATTCTCTAGTACTATTCATACCTGTAGCACATGTTGCATGCATAACTTCCAGTCTAATTCCCTGTTTGTAGCGAGCGTCATATGAGTCACTCTATTCTACTGAGGTGACGTCTTTCTCTTTTTTTGCTAGAAAAAAAGTGTAACTACAGCACCCAATATTTCCTACTAGAGTTTGTCGTATTTCTTAGCAGCATGGAAACACACCTCCCAGAATGTAGTGTACCACTTGCCGTTTGTTTTTTCGATATGCACAGCTGTATCTTCATATTACACTGTCAGTTATCTAATTGCTGGAGCCCATTTCACAAACTTTAGTGTTTTCAGTCCAGTTCTGCTCATTGACTCTCCCAGAAAGCCATCTGGTAAACCTCTGGGGACCCTAACCTTTGGGATCATGTTGACAGCAACACAGGTGACACAAACTTTCCTCCTTAGGATCCTCTTTCTCCATAACAACTCTTGTGTTGAACCACAGAACAACAAAGGATCAATTTACTGGCAACCTGACCCTGGTGAAATAGCAATTACGGGAAACACGCTAACACTTCTTTTAAAACAACAGATGGCGAAGTGAAGGACTAATACTTGCCCTGTCTTGATAGCATAATGTCCTATTCAAAAATCCTTCTAAGTCTGCTCATCTATTTGGTCCACCCCAGAGATGAAGATCTTTTCTATAAAGGTTCGTCATATCCCTTTACCCTGTAGTTTCTTCACTGCATCCCAACTGACATGCAGCATCTGGAAATATTTTTTAATGATAATTTGTTGTTAATCCAAAAAGATATTATTGTATAGGCACCTATAGGAAGAATTTGGCAGATGCCATAAATGTTCATGCAAATATTTTAAGCAAATTCTTCACATAATTCTTTTGATATTTAAGGAAAAACATTAATACAAAAAGAAGTTTCAATCTATTCTCCAATGAAAACAAACATTTGCCAATGGCCCATAAATGCAAGGAAGGTGCAGTTAGGTTTTCTGACATCATTCCTGCAAAGTGCAAGAAGTTTGAATGCTGAAGCTCTGAAACATAAATCTGATGAGCTTTTGATTTGAGTCTGCCCAATATTGACTTCAAGGACAAAGGCTCTGAAAATGTTGATTATATGAAAATATGTTTATGTTTTATTATAGGAAACTGTAAGTTATAAATGCCAAAAAGCCTATGAGAGATGATATATCTGAAGGGACCTACTGGTTTGTTTTGCTCCTTGCATATATTTGACTTTCTCTTTAAGGATTTATGACAGGGGCTCTGCTATACTGATCTACATTTTTTTGCCCTCGTATGGCACTATCTATAGCACTCAAATGTTTTTTCTTGGGACATAGGTTTATTAATACCTAATTATTTCATTTGTATGTTCTCAGGATGTCTAAATATATATGAAGACCCAGAGAAGAGGAACTGAATTGTAGAATTATTTTCACTTTATTCTCTTCCTCTTGAAGTCCTCTCTAGCAATTAGCTTTAGCATCAGTACGTAAACACTCAACAGCTAGAGAGCAAATTAGTGCATTTGGAAATAGCAGATATTCTTGACACATTTATGATGTCTTTAATGAGGATAAACAAAATTGTTTTTAAATTCAAGCAATCTGGGCCAGATAATTAAGTAGATTATGAATAAAATAAATGGTTTGGGTACTTACTTTAAGTTCATCATTTCAGTTAGTGATAGCAAACTAGCCTTCTATTTAGGAGAACTTCATATAATTTTTTGTTAATTCCTATCTCCTTTAGATCAAAATGCCAGATTCTGAATTCCAATTTTGAAAGTCACCTGAATAATAATACTGAAGTAGATAGCCTCTTTTCCCATTGTATGTGAAATTAAGTTACTGAAAATAATGAAAACTCGTAATAGTAAAAACTCAGACTGAATGTACCTACAAGCTATTGGGAACTGCAAGATTGATGGGTCTGTATTGAGATAATAATTTTGCAGTTTCTACATTGAGCAAATCTGCTGGCCTAAAATTAATCAAAAATAGGCTTTGCACATCTCTGCCTGCCTACCATCTCAAAGACTCAGAGAGTTGTAATAAACCAAAACAGCAGCCACCTCTTTGCAGTCCAGGTGCTGATTTGTAATGCAGCTGGAGTATTATTTTCTACCCATCACTATATTTCCTGCTATATGTATGGACGGTCACAATTCTTACCAAATAAAAGGCAAGTGTGAGACACTGGATGAATTCACTTGTGACATGCTGAGAGTCATAATCAGTGGTATGCTGGTAAATGTTAACAGGCTCTCTTGGAAAAAATGTATATAATAAAGTACTACAAATTTAATTGCTATAAATGATGTTGCACACAAGTGACAAATAATTAGTAAATATATAATACCCCTTGTTGCAAATTCCATATAGGCAATTGACTTGTACAGAACATTTTCTTTAATTTTTTGTCAAACTCTCATATCCATAGTCAATTCATGGATGCAATTCATTCATAACTGTTCAGAATCAGAAGACAAATAAATGTTTGTTTACTACCTGATTCGGCAAAGAAGTTGCTTGTGTCATCATGCATGTGTGTAATTCCAACAGGAATGTTGCTTGATATTTTAATGATATTAATGAGTTTGACAAAGTGAAACAATGATGTACATTGGAATTTCACCCATTCATCAATGACACAAATGACTTCTTTCTGAATCAAATAAAAGTTTGCAAATACTGGAAGACAATTTCTCAAATGTTGGGTGCTTTTTAGAATGTAACAACTACAGATACAACATACTTTAAATTTTAATTTGCATTAATAACCAACAAAACAATAAATCAAGCACTGATTTGTTGCATTTTCAGATTTCCATGGTGCAAATACTGCCACCATAGTCAATTTCAAGTTACCAGCATGATATCACTAACAAAAAAGATATGTTCTAGCTCATTATTATATGGCATTTTCATCTAAATATACAATATATGTAATCTCAAAAACACAGAAAATAGTAAAATGTGATAAAGTAATGAAGAAGTGATATGCTTAAGATACTTATTACTTTTGTTTTAAATGTAAATAATTTTTAAGATCATATAATTTGATCTTTTATAATGGCTGTGATTAACAATCTTCTGCATTTAACAATCTGCAGAAGTTCTCATTAGCTGCTACAAGCTCTCATTAGCTTCTACAAGCTGGTTCCAAGACAACACTAGTTAATAACCTCATGTGAAGCCCTACATAAGAACGGAGATAGGCAGAGCATTAGAACTGTAGGATGAACACAGCATATAAATTCAGAATATTAGAGAAGCAAATAATAGGAGAAGATGTGACCTCTGCCAAGAAGAACAGCACAAGATGTCTGCCATTCCACAGGTCTAGTTTTCAAAGCACATTGGATCAACAACCGTGCGTAGGTGAGTAAAACCAAGAAAACTTAGCACCTTGTTATTTGGCAAATAACAAATATTTATATAAGTGAAGATACACATTTGAACAAAAAAAGTTAACAACAGCAACAACAAAAACCATTGCTACATGAAGCTTCCAGGGGTGGGGAACTGAGGCCTTAAAGCAAAATGTGGCCTTCCTAGTCCTTAGGTACGGCCTTTTGACTAAATCCAAATTTTACAGAACAAATCCTTTTATTAAAAGGGGTGCAGGAGAGAAAGATGAAGCTTTTCTTGCTTTCTTTGGTGCTTAAAAGAGAACAATCTTGAAATCAGAAGGCCGCAGTTTCCCTACTCCTGCCAGAGTTTTTCTTTACTAATACAAATTTTTAAGTTGTAAAGTTCTCATAACTGCTTTAGTTGCATTCCACAAATTTTGATACATTGTGTTATTATCACCATTTGTTTATAAATATTTTGAAATTTCCATTGTGTTTTTTTTTCTTTTACCTATGGGTTATTTAGAAATGAGTTGTCTAATTTCCAGGTATTTGAGACCTTTCTAGGTGCTTTATCATTGCTAATTTCCAATTTAATTCTGCTGTGATTAGAAAACATATTCTGTAAGATTTTAATCTCTTGAAAACTACTAACACTTTAATTGTCCAGCTTATGGTCTACTTTGGTAAGCCTTCCATATACACTGGAAAAGAATGTGTATTTTAGAGTTGTTGGATGCAGTGTTCTACAAATATCCTTTGAGTTAAGGTGACTGACATTATTGTTCAGATCCTTAGGGATTTCTTTCTCATGTAGTTGTTCTAACAATTACTTTAAAAAGTGTGATAGAAGGAAAAGATGATTACAAACACCAGGGGAGTGGTCCCTTTTGATGGGAGGAAGGGAGTTGTGATTGGGGTAGGGCTTTGGATGGGTTTTTGAAGTGGCCAGCAAAGTTCTGTGATATGTGTTGTAGGATACATGGGTGTTTGCCTTAAAATTACCCACTTGTGTTGTGCAGTTTCTGTGTCTGTTTTAGTTTATAACAAAAAGACTAAATAAGCCTTAAAAAAATAAATAAATAATAAAAAGTATGATAGAGTCTCTATAAATATAGATTTATGTATTAATCCCTTTAGTTCTGTCAGGTTAGTTTATATATTTTGAAGTTCTTTTATTAGGAACATATGCCTTTCCAATTGTTCTGTCTTCTTGTTGAATTGACCCTTATTATCATGAAGTGTCCTTCTATCTCCAATAATAATCTTTGCTTTAATTTTGTGTTGGCTAAAATTAATATAGTTGCTCTACTTTATTACATTTATTGTTTTCTGTTATTTTACTTTCAATCTATTTGTTTTTCATTTTTAAAGTACATATCTTGTGGATGGCATATAGTTGGTTCTTAACTTTGATTTCAATCTCTGCCTCTTTTATTGGAGTATTTAGTCCATTTACATTCAATGCAATTATTAATATTGATATGGCTATATGTAGGTCTTCCATTTTTCTAGTTTTCTCATCTATTTTTTAGATGTCTTATTTTTATTTAATTATTTTTTAGTATTCCACTTTAATTCCTCTTTTAGTTTTCTAGCTATATCTTTTTATATTATTTTTTACTCATTGCTCTAGAATATAAAATATTCATCTATAACTTATGCTTATCTGTGCAGAATTAATGTTGAATTTATTTAGGTATAATACAAGAAACATTTAACAGTATATTTTCATTTATCTCTTCCCCATCCTTAATGTCATTTTTGTCTAATGCATGTATTTATAAATGTTGTAAACTCATCAATGAAGTGCTATAATTTTTAAATGTCATATTTTTTAGAAAATTTATATACATATGAGATAGATAGATAGAGAGAGAGAGAGAGAGAGATTTTATAATAACACACTAACTGAAGTATTTACCGCAATTTCTATTTCTCTTCATTTCTTCCTGTACATCAGAGTTGCAATCTTGTGTCAACAGATTTGCAGCCTGGAGAACTGGATAACTCTATAGCATTACTTGTAATGCAAGAATGTAAGTCTTCTAATCAGAAATTCTCTCAGCTATGTTCATCCAAAAATATCATTATTTTGCCTTCATTTTTAAAAGGACAGTTTAACAGATACAGAATTCTTGTTTGACATATTTTTTTCCTCTCTCTTCAGCAGCACTTTGAATAAGTTTTTCTAAAATATGGTGATTTCCGTAGTTTCTGATGAGACATCAGTCATTAACATTATTGTCTCCCTGTATGCAATATGTCATTTTTCTCTGTCTACTTTTAAGATTTTTCTCCTTAATTTGGCTTTCCAAAAAACAACTGCAATAAGCCTAAGAGTAGTTTTCATTGCATTTATTCTGCATGCATTTGTTGAGCTTCTTGGAGCTATAAGCTAAATTTTTCCATCCAATATCAAAAGTTTTAGATCATTATTTCTTCTAATATTTTTTTGCCTGCTTCCTCCGTCTATTCTCAATCTTGTATTTCTATTACATATATGTGAGACCCCTTGATGTTATCCTACATGTTTCTGTAGCTCTATTTAGTTTTCTTCTTTGAATTTATTCTTTGGGGTGGATAATATAGGTTGATCTGTTTTCAAGTACTGAATATTTTTTGGTCATTGCTCATTTGTTGAGCTCATCTAGTGAATATTTTATTTACGTTATTATACTTTTCACCTTTATAATTTTCATTTTTAATTGTTTGTGTTTGTCTGTTGAGATTTCCTATCTGGCCTATTAATTGGCATCACATTTTCTTTAATTTTTTAGTATTTTTCTTGAATTTATTAAACATTTTTAACAACTGCTTTGAAATCTTTGTCTGCTAATTATAACATTTGAGCCCATTCAGAGCCAATTTCTTTTGACTATCCATTTCTTTCCTAAGCCTAGGTCACGCTTTTCTTTTTCTTTGCATATCTAATAAATTTTATTAATGGTAAAAAACTGGACATTGTAGACAATACAGTCAGCCTTGTAACTACTCTGAGTTCTGTTGTGTTATTTTAAACATTGCTATTTGATTGTTTTAACAGGCAATTAACTTACATCTTTGGGCAGAAAATGCAAAATTAGAATATCTCACAATATGCAGTATCAGATAAAAAAATATTTTTATATATAAAGATACAAATGAGTTGAAAGTCAAAGAATGGAAGAAATAAAACGTAAATAGTAAGTATCAGAGTAAGTATGAGAAGCTGATATGACCATATTAATGTGATAGCCACATGCAAAAGTATGAAACAAGATTGCTATCTCTCACCACATAAAAAAATTAATTCAAGATGGATTAAAGACTTAAATGTAGGGTATGAAACAATAAAAACTCTAGAAGAAAATATATGAAAAACTTGTTTAGACATAGGCCTACACAAAGAATTTTTGACTAAGTCCCCAAAGGCAATTACAGCAACAACAAAAATAAATAAATGGGACTTAATTAAAAACCTTATGCACAGCAAAGGAAATAATCAACAGATTGAACAGACAACCAATGGAATGAGAGAAAATATTTGCAAACTATACATCCGACAAAGGATTGATATCCAGAATCCACAAAGAACCCAAACAAATCAGCAAAAAAAAAAAAAAACCAACCCAATCAAAAAGTTGACAATAGACATGAACAGAAGAAAAAAAATAGACCAATTGCCAACAAACATGTGGAAAAAATGCTCAGCATCACTAATCATCAGAGAAATGCAAATGAAAAATGAGAGATACCATTTTACCCTTATGAGAATGGCCATTTTTAAAAAGTCAAAAACAATAGATCTGGTATGGATACAGAGAGAAAGAAATGCTAATACGCTGCTGGTGGGACTGCAAATTAGTACAAGCTCTATGGAAAACAGTATGGCGATCCCTCAAAGAAATAAATATAGACCTACCATTCAATCCAGCAATCTCACTGCTAGGTATCTATCCAAAAGAAATGAAGTCATTTTATCAAAAATCACTTCAATTGAATGTTAATCACAGCACAATTCACAATTGCAAATATATGGAGTCAACCTAAGTGCCTTTCAATTCATGAGTGGATAAAGGAAATGTGGTATATATATACACCATGGAGTACTACTCAGCTATAAATAGTTTGAAATAATATCATTGGCAGCAACATGGAGGGAACTGGAGACCATTATCCTAAGGAAAGTATCTCAGGAACGGAAAATCAAGCACCATATGTCCTCACTAATAAGTTGGAGCTAATAGATGGGTACATGTGGGCACAAAGTAATATAAAGGACATGAGAAACCAAGAAGGCGGGAGGGCAGGAGGGTGGGTGTGGGCTAAACTCTTACCTACTGGGTGCAACGTATGCTGTTCTGGCAAAAGGCTCAGCAAAAGCCCTAACTTACGCATTATACAAAATATCTTTAAAATAAAAACACTTGTACCCATTTAATTAACATTTTGAAATTTAAAAAATGAAAAAACTTAAAAAAAGAATGAAATCCCATCATTTGCAACAACATGGAACTATAAGTCATTATTTTAAGTGAAACAAGGCAAGCACAGAGAGACAAATATAGCATGTTCTCAGTCATGTCTGGGAGCTGACAAAGCGGATCTCATGAAGATAGAGAGTAGATTTGTCGTTACCAGAGGCCAGGAAAGGTAGCAGGGAGGGGCGGGGATGAAGAAAGGCTGATTAATGGGTACAAGTAACACTTAGAAGAAAGACCTTGTGTTTGATAGATCAGTAGTGTGACTATAGCTAACATTAATCATGCATTTCAAAATAGCTAGAAAAAAATAATTAAAAGGTTCATAGCATAAAGAAAAGGTAAATATTTAAGGTGATGGATATCTCCATTACCCTAATTTGATTATATGAATGTATCAAATTATCACATGTACCCTAAAAATATATACATCTAATATGTATCAATAAAATGAATAAAATTAGAAAATAAACAATGCCTGGGAGAAAATAAAATTTATTTTGAAGTATAAATGCCCAAGAATAGCTAAGTCAATTTTCCATATGACAAATGGGTATCTATTCACACATACAAATATGTATGCTCATGTACACACAACACACACACAAGAATTCTTTATCACACTTCTCAAAAATAAATTCCAGATAGATTAAAATTCTGTATCTTAAAACCAAAAGTATAATGTTATTAGAAAAATATAAAAGTTTATGTTTATGCCACTGAGGTTATACGTGAAGTCATCTTAGACACACACACAAAAAATCAAAGGTCAGGAAAATATCGATACATTGAGAAAAATATAAAAAGTTTTAAATTTTTGAAAAGACAAGTTACAGAGTAGGGGAAAATATTTATAAGTGGTTATCCGACAAAAAGCTAATATTCAGAATATACATAGAACTCTTACAAACCAATGATAAATAACAACCTAATGGACAAAGTACACAAACAAGATCTTTACAGAAATAGAAATGTAAAATATCTAAGAAAAGAGTGTAATTGCACCCAACCTTACTAGAAATCATAAAAACTGTTACTAAAGCAACATGAAATATGTTTTTGATAATAAAATCAGTGAAAAGAAGTTCAGCAGCAACAAGTGCGGATAAGGGACTTTTCATATGATGTTGTTGTGACAGTAAATTGATTTTCTTCATTGTTTTCTTCTGAGACAAAACCATATTACAACTACATAATTTTAAAAATATAAGTTGTCCCAACTCACGCGATAACTGAAAGTGAATTTTTTAAACAAGACTTTAGTAGAAGTTCATGGGTTCTATTTTTTTAAAGACCCGATAGTTCCTAAAATACTAAGAGCTGAGAATTTTCTCTCTTGCTACTGTTACTTAATTTCTTCAGTGAAATATAAATCAAGACTCTTCATTTTAATATATTCTGCATGAAACCGTTATATGAATTTTTCATTTGCACATGTTTATAAAAACAACCCATGGCATTATTTATAGTCTAACGTCAAGTGCAACCTCTCAAGACGTCCGTAAGGTGGCGCTGTGCACTTCTGCGGAGGCGGTTGAGAAGCAGCGCCCTGGAAAATCAGACCGCATCCTGCTGACAAGGCTCTGAAGCCCTTATGCTCTTGCCCATTCGCAGGACCCATACTAACCTGGAGCGCTGAAGATATAACGTGCTCTGAGCTCATATCCTTGGTCTTGGCGTTTTTTTTACCTGTTGCCCATCATCTTATGCCCAGTTCTAAAATGACATCCTTATTTGGAAGATGCATGAGGCTCTGAGATTCGCACCTACCCGGGTGGTCCTACAGCTCAGTAGTTACCAGGTTTTTAAAATTTTGTTTCTTCAATCGAAAACTAATAATTGTGTTTATTCATGGGGTACCTAGTGATATTTCAATACATATAACGTACAGTGATCAGAAGAGGATAATTAGCATATCCATCATCTCAAACATTTACTCTTTGTGTCAGGGACAATGAATATCCTCCTTCCAGCTATATGAAACTATATAATGTTATTGTAAATTACAGTTATCCTACAGTGATGTGGAACACCAGTTTTAAAAGGTCTTGGTTCAGAATGGGAAGGACTTCTTTGCAGCCTGACAATACAGCCAGAAAGCATGTCATCAGGCACGGTGATACATAGGTGATACGTGAGCCATCCCTCACCCTCCCACTTTCCTAGCAGATTATACTAATCGATCACGATAGTTCTTGTACTCAGCCTTCCTCCCTTTCTTAGAAGAGCCCCAAAAGTTCCAACACAGGCGTTTCCTTGGCTTTGGAATTGGGAGCCTATTCCCTAAAACTCCTGGGATTCCAACATGAATATGGAGGTGTTGTCACACATCAACATGAGTAGCAGGAATAGCCTCTCCAAGACTAGCCCCTGCACAAAGCAAGGACCCCTCTTCTCTTCTCTTTTTAATCCTACCACCCTCACTACTATGGTTCCCAAGAATCCCAGATTGTATTTTGAGTTTTCAGATAAATACGGTATTATTCTCATTAATGTCTTTATACTATAATCAATTTTTCCTTCTTTCCTGAATTACTTTCCAACAGAATTTTTATATGTGAGAGCACAATATCAAAAAAAATTCTCTTGTGTATCAAAATTTTAACTTTCTTCAGAAATGACTGTAGGATTCGATTCGAGTCAAAATCCCAAAGCAGAACTTCCCAAAGATCTGGATTACAGTTCCATCTTGAAAGATATTTCTTCAAGAAGGATCTGCCATCCACAATGGAGAAATGAAACCAGACAGAATAGCCCTGAAAGTAGTAGGGAGAAAAGAGAAAAGAAGTAAGTTTGCTGGTTAATGGCAATCTGTATTGTGTTTACTTCAAATAAAGGAAATAATCCATTTTTGTTGTGAATTTAATATTGTATAGAAGAATATGTATAATATGTTCCTATAGATATTATAGAAAAGATGCTGTTCTTCACAATGAATAAAGTGACAACCCCACAGTGGAAAATTATAAGCAGCAGGTAGTGTCCCATACACATAAGTTATTTCTAAATCCTGTAATCTTTAACCTGTAAACCTTTAATATGATATACTACTGAGCCTTTTTTTTAAAAATCATCTTATGTTTCAATTTCTGCTTCCTCTGATATATTTTCAAATTACCTTTAATTCTTGCAGGCCTTTTCAACTAGGGTTCTGTGAGAGAATTAACCAAAATATTCATTTAAGTTCACTAGAAAACTATAAATCTGATACTACAAAAGGACTAGTGCTCCTGAATCTAGCACCTGTTATTTTCAGTTCCTGTGCTTTAAGAAGAGACATAGTTAGAACAGGATATGTAAAAAACTTGGAAATAGTTAACCTTATTATTATAGTGACTCTATTTTTTCTGCTTTTCAGCTTACCGTAGTCTTTTTGTCTCCAGTTTGAGCAAAAATTAGCTGAAAAATAATTTAGCAGAAAGATATTTATTCCAGTGAGCAGTTTGGTGCATAAGAAAAGTACATTCCGAGAACAAAGCGAAGACCAAGATTTTATACCAAAAGTTCCCTCCCAGGTATCCAATCAGATCCGTTTATGCAAATAAAGGAGTGAACTTACTTAGTTCTGATTGGTTAATGGAGCTTAGTGCTGATTGGTCAATATAGTTGAGCCTGATTGGTTGGTACAGGTGAGCACTGATTGGCTGAAGCAGGTGAGCTCTGATTTGTCGGTTTCCAACCCCCAAATCAGAAGTCTTTGTCCGCTATTTCTCTCAAATGGCTGGTGGGTGAGAGGGGTTTTCCAGCTGTGGTTTGTCTTGGAACTGGCAACAGAAACTGGTCTGGCTTGATTGTAGAAGGCGAGGTCCTGTGATACTTTTACATCTTTCTGAGAACAGAGTACATGACTGTTCCCTCACCCAGCTGTGGCCACCTGGCTCTGTTTTAACTTTGAACACCTCAGTTACCCATGGGGAGTCCATTTTGTCTGTCAGCTGGGTGCATATTTTAACATCTTTTCTTCTAATTATAATATTATCTAATTGAACTGCACAATTTAGCACTTAATCATATTGGTATATAACAATGGCTTATTTGGAATCTTTTTTGCTCTGATGGTTTCAACTGCACATGTCTTACCTTCCTTAAGTGGATTGTACACTCTTGTAGGCAGGGATTGCTAAGCACACATTTATTTTGTTTCCCATAAAATTCATATTTAATTAAAAGCCAAAGGTTACCCTCACCGAACAATACTTAGAGGCAATTAGATCCAGTTGTTCCTTGAGCTCAATGAATTCTTTTTTTGTTGGTCAGTGAACCGTAGTTTTTTATCTAAGCATTAGGTATTCATATCTCTGGTAGATATGGATTAATAAACTAAAATAATCAGGATTCACTTTGGAATGTGCAATTATTCCTGAAGCCACACACACTGCTCTTAGAACTAGAAAGGACTTCTCATCTTACGGATGTGGAAATTGAGGCCCAGAACTGGTAAGAAAATAGGGCAATTAACAGCTTCAATGTGGAAGACTTATTTGAAAATTAAAGTGGAACTTTGCTTTTCCTCAGATTTCGAATTAAAAAGTAAAAAAGAAACCAGTGACTTCTGCATTTGATGCAAAGCTTAAAAACATACCTTCTTCTTTACTCACTGACATATCTTAGCACTTGACCCTATGCTACCTAAGACAAAATCGCGAAGCATCTACATGTTCCTCGCCACCCTCTTCTTTTCCCTCCCCTTCTATCTTTTGCCATCTCAGTCAAGAAAGAAAGTGACTGAGAAGTACAATGCATTGTCTTTCCCAAGAGTACTTGAATTTTTGAACTTTCCTGTTTTATTTTGGTAGAGACAGTGAGCGCTCCCTCACGTCTGCTCTCATGAGTCACCTTCGAAAATCTACAGCGCCAGTCCCAAAAAGTTAGGCATGGTTATGTGACATATTCTAGCCAGTGGCTTATGACTGCAAATGACAAGTTTGATTTTTATGTTGGACATGTTTAGATGTTGGCCTCCCACCTTCACATTCTCTTTTATTTTCTCACTTAGTATTCACAAGACAGAAGGAGCCTGGATCCTTGAGTCACTGGTTGGAGGACAGTCCTAGCTAACCTGCATTTGTCTTTGTGCAAAGGACGAGTCAACCTTCACTGTGCTATGCCATTGAGAATTGACATTTTATTTGTTGCCTCGACATATTCTACTTCACCCTGCCTAGTGCATTTATATATAGAAATGCATGTTCATCAGAGCAAATCAAATGAGGAAAAAAAATCAATATTTTGCTGTTCTGTATATCCTCACACACATTTTCCTATAAATGTGTATGTAAAAATCAGGGCCAATTTTTTTCTGTGATAATTTCATTTAGCTGTGTGTTACACAAATCCCAAACAAGACTGATTTAAAATCATAATGGTTTATTTTTCTCAGGGTAAAGAGAAGTGTGAGTGTAGGCAGTTAAAGAATAGCGTATCAGACACAAAATATCATCAAAATCCTGCCCGTTGAACATCCTTTTCTCCTGGAGTTGTGTGCCCTCAATGACTTTACTGCTGAATAATGATCCAGCAAAATATGAATCCAATACAGCATGGTAAGCCCTGGGGTAGGCATTGACAACAAATGCTTATGGAACCAAGGACCAGAAGATGCTCCCTGAAGGAAATGGTGTTTAAATGACTTCAGTCGTGTTCCCCACAGAGGAGGCCTGGGTCTGGACCCTGTCGTGGGTGGGGCCAGGCCACTCTAGGGAAACTGTAAGGAGCTCAGTGTAGCTGCAGCAGATGCAAAGTGAACAGGGTGGGCAGAGCTGTGGCTGGGCACCAGTAGGCAGGTCGGGAGGAACCTGGGGATTTTTATGAAGGGGTTGGAACGTGTCCTGACCACAAGGGAAACCACTGCAGGGTTCTGTGGAGGAAAATGACTAATTGATTTTGCACTTTACAAACCCCGCTGTGGCTGCAAACTGGAGAATGGGTTGGAGGAAAGGGGAGAGGATGGAGAAACAGAGGCCAGTTGGGACGATCCACGCGAGATGGGTGGTCTGCTGCACGATAGAAGGCAAAGCAGATGAAAGTATGTGGATTCACAAGAAGCTTAGAGAATGCTTGGTAACACATTATAGCAGTAAAATTATTTACTCTTGCTCTGCAAATTAGGTTTATTTATGTCTTAATAGGTTATATACATCTCCTATCACTAATCATTTCTCCACATCATAAAGCTTAAACAAAACCAGAAGTGCTCACTTAGGTTACAATCTGACTTAGCAATATTCTTTAGCTATTTCCTCTTATTTATTAAGCACTAGTTCAGAAATCTATGGCTTCCTCAAAATATGTTATTAATTTTCAGTATGAAATGTGATTGAATATGTTTTGATTGTTCTTGAAATCCTGGTTTAATATTTTGTGATAGAGTGATTCAAATATCTGATTCTAAATTTTAAATTTATTTCAGTGCTAGAAATAGTTCTTCACAAGAAAATGTCATTTAAAACAAAGCAAGTTTCTGACTGCTTGCACTTTATCATGGTACTCACCTTTTAATATCATCCAGAAATTATGCATCAAAGACTTTGCTACAATTACTCTGTAACCTTTTAACATCCTAGAAATCTCAATTAGGTTTTCTACCCAATTAATCAGGAGGGTTTGCACTTGACAAATGACTTAAAAATGTAACTTTTGGGAAAACTTTAAAACAAAATTGAGTATTTGTGATTCTAAGCTTTTTTAAGTGTGTAATTTTGAGAGGGTTTACAGGTAATGCCCATTTTCACCATCAAAACCACTTAAGTTATGGAAACACTTCTAAATATCAATTTTCATACAGGTCTATCTCCTCATCGAAAGTTGTTTCAAAAAGCAGTAAGAAGTTGAAGAAATAAGAGATGCAAGGTGCTGGGGAAGGCATAGCCTCAGATCAGAAAAGGGTATTTCTTCCAGCATGCCAAAAAGAAAAAGCACATTCTTACTGTATCATGTTTTTCTTTATTTTATTTAATTAAATAGCTTATGTTTTCAATGACTTGTCTAGCATATTTATGCAAATTATTTCTATTGTAAGCATCTTGGAGGATCCCTGTGGTCCAAAAACACTACCATTTAAAAATCTATATCCATAAGCTATGTTTTTATCCAGTCAATCTATAATCTCAACTACTTAAAAATTTTGTATTTCTTGTATAAAATGTAACAAAAAAATGACAAAAGATTAAAGCAACCGGTTTATGCTCATATAAACACTCCCAGATATCAGTAACACATCTCATTTTCGGTTCAGGCAAAATCATTTCACGCTTCAATGGAGAGAAATCTATCCGTCACTGCCCTGTTTATAACTTGATAACTTTGCCCTCTCAAGCTCCTGTCTTTGTTATTTTATAATTTCACATACATATATATTCTGTGTTATATATTATGTATATTATATCTGTATATTAGTTTATCAGAGATGACTTCACTAAACTTTCATTTGATATTTGTATTGTTTCAATGAAAACATACACATCACTAGTAGAAAGTGGTCGGCTGGGCTTGGCTCAGGTAGTAGTTCAGATTTCTATCATTCTTCTTTTGTGTGAGAAATAAAAATGAAATCCTAAGTCCCCCAACTAACTGAACAGACCCCCTGCCTTGGCCAAGGGGACCTCAGAGAAACCTTAAAACTGAGTTCCCAGCTTTGATGGAATGGGAGGTCTGATGGGCCTTGTTGTAGCCCCTCCCTCACTAACCACAATCAGGCTTTCTCCCCTAAGGGCTAAACAGAAAGCAGCCCTTTGGAAAGACTTGCTCCGCTGCTAATTTCAACCAACCTCATGATCACTCCTCTCTTTTTGTGGTTTGGACACTACAACTGACCAGCATTTCTCCTGATAAGAGGCTCCGGACACTGTGGCTCTGACCAGTCTACAGAGGCTGTGCAGAGAGGGTTTTCCTGTCCTCTACTTCACCTTTTGACATTAAAGGGTCCCAAACTCCACCCTCTGATCATGTTTCCGCTGCCAGTTTTTTGAACATGAGTCCCAACATGGGACCCATGAAGGCGCAAGGAAGCTCAATTGTGCATGCTCATGTTCATTCATAAATATTCATAACTCCTCCCATAGCTTGTTAAATATGTATATTCGGTCACCCTGATCAGCCTAAATTCCTGTTCCTGTTGCCCCTCCCTTCAAGCATTTGCACTCAGCTGCTGGCTGGAGGCTATGCCTCCCAGCCTGCAAGATGGCCAGCTTGCACGCTGCAACCCTTTATGAAAAATAAAGCTCTCTTTTCCAAATTTATGAACCTCATCATTCTTCAGTTGACATGTATAAAGGCAATTAGGAAATTGGCCATTTTTTCATTCATTTACCCATTGGAAAATATTTATTGAACAACAGGCATTATTCTAGAGCCTGAAGACACAAAGAAATATCATTTAGTTCCATGTCTCCCTGATCTCCGTGTCTGGTACTATGTCATAGCTTGCCAAATGAAAGGTGTTTCTATAGGGGCACAGGTAAGATAACAAGGAAGTTGGCTAAAGAGGAGGCTCATAACTCAATCAGGAGATAAGGAAGGAGCATCATGAAGTCATGGCACATGAGTTTTTGCAATAGATAAATAGGAGTAACTAATTACTCTCTGCACTATTCATAAAGGGATCAGAGGTAAGACTTGAAAATGATAGGGTGGGGCTATCATCTCTGAGCACTGAGCACAGAGTGAGGTAGGTGGAGATGAAGTGGTGACCTGGGGGAAGGGCCTACACAGTGGAGCAAACAGTATGCACAATCACAGAGGGATGGAAGAGCCTGACATATGAAGGGAAGTGTGAATGCAGTGCTCTACCTGACATGAAGGAGCTATGTGAGGTCATGATGAATCTTGGAAACGCAAGCTGGCCTGGAGCACAGGGTAGGGGGGTGTCCCATAAGGGCTTTATATGGACACACTGTGAAGTTTCTCAAAGTTTAAAGTGGGAAGATTTACAAAAGAGGGATGGCATAAAATTCTAGAAAAACCACTGTGACATCAGAGTGGCAATTGTAGTAAATGTGTCTAGGGAAATAAAACAAGGGGTAAGGATATAGTTAAAGGCCTATTGCAGCCATCCAAAGGAGCTGGGCTAAGGGCCTAAATCAAGGCAGTGGCCATAAGTAAGGAGCAAAAGAGACAGACTTGTGAGATATTTAGGAGTTAGTATCAGTGGATCTTGAAGAGTGACTCCGTGTAAGGGTGAGCAAAGAGGAGAAATCACAGACAACTCTTACATTTCAAGTTTGGATAAGTGATTGATACCTTTCACATTGAGAAAGACTATCCTTTGACCAAACTTTAATTGGCTCCTCTGAGTCCTCTACTCATCTGGGCCTGACCTTGAATTTCTCTTGCTGTCCTTATAGAATCCAGTTTGAGCAAGAATCCTGCTAAATCAGTTCAATAAAAATTCCAACCCTTGGTATTTGACCACTTTTGATATCTTATTACTCTGACCTGCCTTCAGCAAGAATTCTATTGAATCAGTCTAGCAAGAGTCCTCCTTATTCTTGATGTTTCTTCCTGGTAATTTTCCATCCAGTGACCCTGTACTCTGCTACTTGGCTATAAATTCCCACTTGTCCTTGTTGGAATTGGAATCAGGCCCAATCTCTATCCCCCACTGTAAGCCCCCTTTGCCATGATCATAATACTTATCATAATAATGCCCCACTAAATAGAGTCTTCCTTACCATCTTTAATAAATGTCATTGAATAATTTTTTTTCTTTAACAACATGAATGAGAAATGTAAAAAGAATATCAGGTCTGAAGTGAAGGTCATGAATTCAGAATTTTTAGGATGAAAAGATGGAAAAAGATTCATTACCAGTATTGATAGTTGAACCAGGATTATTATGATCCAAAAAAATGATGATTCTCCAGGGAACAAATAATAGGGCAAATGTCATTTTCCACAATAGCATTAGGTTTGTGTCAATATTGTTTTATGTGATCAGTAATTTGTGAATAAATAAAGCTTATTACATTACAGCTTTTTCTAGCTAATCTTTACTCCCAACACCCACATTTTCTGTGAAGTTTCCGTGAAGCAGTATTGATTAGTGGTGGTCTTTGTGGCCTTGGGTAAGTTTTTTAACCTCCCTGAGCTCCAATGTCTTTACTAGAGATTATAACAGAATTTATTTAATAGCTTCTGTGAGGACTAAATGATTTAAAATATGTAAAAGGCTTAGAACAATCTCCAGTTTATCATGAGTATTCAATAATTACTACTTATTGTCATGCAAAGATATAACTTTAAAATATTTTCATTTCTTTTTTTGTGTGGAATTCCATTTTATGTAAAACTTGCAAAAGTACCTTTCCATAAAAGATTTCTATCACCTTTAAGTTAGAATAGAATTGAGATGGAGAGGAAAAATTCTGGGGAGATTGGTGTAGGCGTGGGGAAGGAAGAATTACATGACTGCAATATTTCAGATGATAGATGCTGATATCTGCTCACACCTATGACTCATTGATTGATTTCTAAATGAGAAAAACAAAATTTGATTTTAGCATCTGTATACGGGTCATCTTAATATCATTATGTCATCTTAGACGAATTGCATAGCCCGCAGAATAAGAAAGAAGGTAATGAATACCTGTGGCATGTTGTTATAAATTAAATCCCTGTGATTTTGGCCAAGATGTAGTAACAGGGACCAGATTTACCCTACTATGTAAAACAATAGAAAACTGACAAAAATCCCTCTAACAATGGTTTCAAGACATTGAATGATCATCAAGCAAAGAAAGATAGTGATCAATGAGAAATGGAAAACAAATGAGATGAGCCCTATGATTGCCCCAGCTTACTGCTTTGTGAAAGTTTCCAGTTTGCAACCGAAGAAGGAGAAATTCAGGCAGAATCAGTAAGAATCCTTGGATTCTGTAGATACGAAGCTGAAAATCCAAGCAGCTTGAATTTTCAGAGTAGGGTAACAGAAAGCAGAAGGAGAGAACAAAGCAGAGAGAGAAATACAAGCATTTACAGAGCTCCCTTCCTCTTGCCAGCAGCTCAAGTATTCAGGCAAGTACTGATTAGTCTGGGGAAAGAAGAATGTGGGAGGAGTACTAGAAACTGTGACTTGCCAATGTTCACAAAGATTTGGAAGTAGTACATGTTTCCACCAGAGTGATTAAATAACCTAATTTATGGGACACTGGGTATAGTACTCAAGAAGTTTTTGCCTGAATAGGGGGGAATAAATAACCCTAGATTGAACACTGATCTGGATCTGCATTAAAAAAATCTTAAAAACAACACTTGGAGGGATCAAACTGCAGCCCAAAAAAAGCACAATGGTATTTATAAAAATAAATACCCTAAATACCATACCCTAAATCCAATCAAGTAAAGTCTACAATGAATGACATCCAATTAAAAATTGTCAGACATGTGAAGAAGTAGGAAAATATGACCCATAATGAGGGGGGAAAAAGATCAATTAATATACACTGATACAGAACTGATATAGATAATAGAATTAAAAGATAAGAATATTAAAACAGTAATTGTAATTTGTTCAAAAAGTAGAGAAGAGATATCAAAGATATAAAAATGACTCAAGTCAAAATTTTAGAGATGAGTACTCTGAGATGAAAACCACAAAATGAGATTACGGGTATATTAGGCATTGCAGAAATAAAGATCAGTGAAGTTGAAGATGAACAAAAGAAACTATCCAAAATCAAACGCAGAGAGAAAAATTAACTTTTGAAAACTGAAAAGTGCATCAATGTAGTGAAGACAGTGCTCAAAGACAAATTTATAGCTGTAAACACTTACATTTAAAAAGAAGAAAGTTCTAAAATCAACAAACTAATTGTACACCTGGAGGAACTAGAATAAGAAGAGCAAACTAAACCCAGCATGAGTATAAAGGAGAAAAAGATTACAGTGAACATAAATAAAATAAAAAATAGAAAAATAACAGAAAAAAGCAAGAAAGCCAAAAGTTGGTTCTTAGAAACAATTTTTTAAAAAATTAACTAGACTAACAAAGAAAATAAGGGATAAAACAGATGGCTAAAATCAGAAATAAAAGTGAAGTAACTACTACTAAATGTGCAGTAATACAAAAGATTATTAGAGAATACTATAAAAAATGGTTTTCCAGTAAATTGAGTAACTTTAGATAAAATGCTCAAATTTCTAGAAACACAGAAATTACTTAAAGTGACTCATAGTGAAACAGGAAATCTTAATAGAGTTACAGCAAGTAAATAAATGAAATCCCAGTAATAAATAAAATTCATAATATAGAAGAGTTCAGGACCAAATTGTTTCGCTGTTGAATTCTGGAAAGCCGTTAGAGAAAAATTAATGCCAATCTTTCTCAAAATATTTCAGAATATAAAAGAGGAGTGAACACTTTCAACCTCATTCTATGAGACCAGTATTATCCTGATACCAAAACGAGACAAAGACACTACAAGAAAAAAAATTATTGACCAATATCCCTTACAAATGTTAATGCAAAAATACTCAAGAAAATACTAGCAAACCAAATTGAATAACATAGTAAAAGGATTATTCATCATGTCCAAGTGCGATTTATCCCAGGAATGCAATGGTGGTTTGACATGAGAAAATCACTCAATGTAATATACCACATTAATAGAATAAAGGAGAAAATCCTACATGATCATCTCAATTGATACAGAAAAGGCACAAGACAAAATTCAATACCTCTTCATGATTTAAAAAAAAATCAAAAACACTCCAAAAAGTAGGGATAGAATGGAACTTCCTCAACATGTTAAATGGCATTTATGAAGTGCTCACAGCTAATATTATACTCAATGGTAAAAGACAAAAAGCTTTCCCCCTAAGATCAGGAACAAGACAACTGTGCCCTCTTTCACCACGGCTATTGAACATGGTACTGGAAGTTCTAGCCAGAGCTCTTAGACAAGAAAAGGAAATAAAAGGCATCCAAATTAAAAAGGAAGTAGGAAAACTGTCTCCATTTGAAGATGACATGATTCTATGTATAGAAAATCACAAAGAATCTATAAGAAAATTACTGAATTCAACAAAATTGTGGGTTATAAGACCAATGTGTGAAAATAAGATATTTCTATACACATGCAATGAACAATCTGAAAATGAAATTAAGAAGGTAATTCCATTTATTGTAGCATCTAAAATAATGTTAAATAAATAAATAGACTTAGTAATTACTTTAACCAAGAAGGTGAAAAACTTGTACATTACAAAATATTACTGTAAGAAATTAAAGACCTAAATAAATGCAAAGAAATCCCATATTCATGGAGAGAAAGAGTAATATTGTTAATATGTCAATACTACTCAAAGCAATCTATAAATGCAACACAATTCCTATCAAAATTCCATCAGCCTTTCTGTAGAAATGGAAAAGTCTATCCTCACATTTATATGAATTGCAAAGGTCCCGAAATAGCCACAAAAAAAAAAATTCTTAAAAAACAAAATTTTAAGACTTGTACTTCACAATTTCAAATCTTACTATAGAGCTACAGTAATCAAAACTGTGCAGTCCTGGCATAAGGAAAGACATAGAGATCAATGCAATAGAATTGAAAGTTTAGAAATAAACCCATACATCTATGGGCAATTGATTTTTGACAAGGATGCCAAGTTCATTCAATACAGGAAAGAACAGTGTCTTCAACAAATAGTGCTGGTACAACTGACTTTTCACATGCAAAAGAATAAAATTGGACCCCCTACCACACACCATATTCAAAAGTTAACTCAAGATGGATCAACAACCTAAATACAAAAACAAAGGGGTGAAACTTTATAACTTTGGATTTGGAAATGGATTCTTAAGTATGACAACAAAAGCGTGAGCAGCAAAAGAAAAAGTGGATAAATTGGACTTCATCAAAATTTAAAACTTTAATGCACCAAAGGTCATTATCAAGATAGAGTAAAGATGACCTACAGAATGGGAAAAATATTCACAAATTCTATATTTGATAAGAGTTTAATATCCAAAATATATGAACTGCCAAAACTAAACAACAAAAACATAATCCAATTACAAAATGGACAAAAGACATGAATAGACATTTCCTCAAAGATATACAAATGGCCAATAAACACATGAAAAGATGATTAACATCAATAGTCATGAGGGAAATACAAATAAAAACCAGAATGATATACCACTTCACATTTACTAGAATGGCCATTTACAAAACAAACAAAAAAACCTAACAGAGAAAATGACAAGTGTTGGTAAGGCTGTGGAGAAGTTAGAACCCTCATATGTTGTTGATGAGAGTTTAAATGGTGCAGCCTCTATGGAAAACAGTTTGGCAGTTCCTCAAAAACTAACCAAAGAATTACCATATGACCAATAATTCTATTTCTAGGTATATTCCCCAAAGAATTAAAAATAAAGATTCTGTTTTAAAACAAAGTGTTGCATACAATAAATACATACAATTTTTATCCATCAATTTTAAAAAAATAAATATTTTTTAAAAAAGAAAATAGGGACTGAAAGAGATACTTGCATACAAATGTTCATTGCAGGTTTATTGACAATAGCCAAAAGGTAGAAAGAATCCAAGTGTTCACCAAAAGTCAAATGGATGAACAAATTGTGGTATATCCAATACAAGGCGATATTATTCAGCCGTGGAAAGGAATGAAGTTCCGATACATGCTACAACATGGATGAACCTTGAGAACATTATGCTAAGTGAAATAAGCCAAATACAAAAAGACAAGCATTGTAGGATTCCACATATACAAAATATCTAGAATAAGCAAATGCATGGAGACAGAAAGTAGATTAAAGGAAACCAGGGGCTACAGAGGAAGGAAAAATTAAGATTTATTGCTTAATGGTTACATGGTGTGGGGTGGGGTGATAGAAAGGTTTTGCAAATAGATATTGGAGATGGTTGTACCATATTATGAATATAATTAGTGCCAGTAAACTGTACACTTAAAAATCATTAAAATGACATGCTTATGTGATATGTATTTATATATCTCCACAATTAGAAAAAATAAAAGAAAGCATATCAGTGAACTGGGGAAAAATTTCCGTAAGCATAGTACATATGTAATTCAAGTCCCCAAAAAGGAAGGTAGGATGGTGACCTTTTATGTAGAGAATTGTACTGAAGATTTATTTGCTGTCAAGTGACAAAATAGCTGATAAAGGGAAAAAGAAAACATATCAGGGATCAGTAAGTCAGTAAATCAAAAGATCTGTCCTTGATCTGGATAATGTCTGAGATCTATTATGTTCTCCAGTTTGATAACATTCACTCTGAAGTATCAATATTTATTATCACCTGGATTGAGAGATACTTGCACAAGCCCCCATCGGCCCAGGCTGTGAGGTCATTGGCTATTCAGCTCCCATCCTAGGCAGAGGCTCGTGAACAGATGACCGCAACATGAGGACAGAATTCCAGATTTCACAGTATCAAGTTCCTAGTATTTAGTTTCATCCTTTGCTATCTTTGAGAATGGTTTTATTTATATAAAAAGGTAGAGTTAAACATTCACAGTCAGATGAGACCCATTCCTTGCTCTCTCTCAGATATCTTGTGGCATGGGGAGTGGGATGTACAGGAGAGAATTACATATAGAAAAATATGTAATTAAAGAAAATTAAAGAAAAATATGTAATTTAATTGCATGTTAAATTTACATATTTAAGTATGCATTTACATATTAAAAGTACATAATCAAATATTTAAATTCATTCATATTTAAATATTTAAATTACACAATTAATTTATACATTAAATATTTAAATCACATAATTAAATATTTAAATATTTAAATTGCATAATTACACATTAAATTTAATTACATATTAAATTAAATTACACATAGAAAAATATGTAATTAAAGAAATTAAAGAAAATATGTAATTTAATTACATATTAAAAATATGTAATTAAAATATGTAATTAAATAAACAAGGGCAGTAATAGAGGTCTTTTCAAATAAGTTTGCCAGGTATCTGACAGTAATGTCTGCTATGTTTTCTGATATTATTTTGATAGTCATTTTGGTTTTAATTTCTTTATTTGCTGAAGGGTTGAGAATGAAAAGAATTCAAAGGGGAATACTGAAAGAATCCGTGCAAAGGTAGAATGGAGCCACAGATAGTGTACGAGAGTGATAATGGAAGCCCTGAGAAAAGAAAAAAGGCTACATAGGCTGAGGAAATGTTCATGTGCCCAAGAACTATTAATAACTATTAGTGAATAGTGAGGGTCTAAAATAATTGCTGATTTTAACCTGGATCTGAACTGTACTGATAAGTTATCACTGAATGAAGGGCCAACTATTCGTTGGATTTAAGAAGCTTCAGGCTCTTGCTTGGTGTGTATCTGCTCTGATATCCTTTCAGTGGCAGCTGCCCTGAAACTGGGCTTTAAGTATAGCTGCTGAAGTGCCAGCACTTAATAAGCTGGAGCTTGAATAGAGAGGGTAAGGGGAATAAAAGGAGAAAAAAAATTGACAGTGAGAGCATTTGACTAAAATAAGAACCTGTGAAGGAAAATGTTTAAGAAGGTGCAGTGGGGCCCAGATACAGGAAACTGAATCTGTACAACGTATTCCAGCTAAGACGAAAAAGAAAAGTTACAGAATAAATGCTTATGACATACCAAGCTAGTATTTTTCCTTGCTGAGTTTTATCATCACTATTGTTATCATCACTGTCATCATCATGTGTCTAAGGTGTGACCTGGTTGTACCCAAGTGCTCTGGCATTCCAAGGTCACTCATTTCACCAAAAAATAAAATGACTCAAACTTTTAATGACTCAGTCTATAACTATAGACTCACACGTATAAAAATGCCTGTCTATGTACAGCCTGTGGTGATCGAGAGCCTCTCAACTATTTCCAAAAAGTTTCCAAAATTTATAATTTCCTGGACACTGTATGCTCTAAACTTCAGAGTCAGCAGAATTCTCATTGTGTGTCCTGTGGCTCCTGGTGTCTCTCCATTCCACTTTCTTGCACTCATGCATGCAAAGCACCAATAACGCAAGTGTTCTGTGACTGCAAAACGTTTCCAAACACATATTATCCTATGTGAGTGACACGTTTTGCTGTGGTAAGAACATGGAGTGTAATCTCTCTCCCCACAAGAATATTACATTACACCTTATCAGAACACATATGTGTGTTATTGGCCTCAGCCTATGGACTCCAAAACACATATAAACCCAAAATGTTAACAGACACAGTAAGGGCTTGGGCTGCGGCAAGGCTGCTCACTGCCAGCCTTTGAGTGATTCCCCACAGCCTCAGCCACCAACACCGGTGCTACTTGAAAGCATCAAAGGACCTTGCGTGTGTTTGTGTTGGTCAAACTGCCTTTTCCGAGAACTTCTTATAGAAAGGCACTCAACTGAAAAAAAAATAATGAGACCTAAAAGTTGGAAAAGGAGAGCTTTATTTCTCAAAAAGGGTATACACCCCTCAGTAGCTATTCAAGCAGGCTGGAAAGCAAGACTCTTGGCCACAAGCCAGGAACACATGCTTCAAGGAAGCATCCTCAACAAATCTTCAACGAAATATTAGCAGTCAAATCCAGCAATGTATAACAATAATTATAGACCACAGCCAAGTGGGGTTTATCCCTGGTATGCAAGACTGGTTCAACATTCAAAAAACAATTAATGTAATCCATCACATCAATAGTCTAAAGAAGAAAAATTATATGATCATATCAGTAGATGCAGAAAAATCGTTTGGCAGAATTTGAGACTCACTCACAATAAAAACTGTCAATAAACTAGGAATAGAAGAGCACTTCTTCAATCAGTTCTTTCTAACTTGATCTATAGAGTCAACATTATCCCAATCAAAATCCTAGCAAGTTATTCTGTGGATATTGACAAACTGATTCTAAAGTTTATATGAAAAGGCAAAAGACTCAGAATAGCCAGTAAAATGAAGGAGAAGAACAAAGTTGAAGCACTGGAGTACCTGACTTTGAGACTTACCACAAAGCCACAGTAATTAAGACTGTAATATTGATGAAAGCATAGAAAATAGATCAACGGAGTAGAGTAGGGAGCCCAGAAATAGACCCACATAAACATAATCAACTTTGTCAATCTTTGACAAAGAATCAAATGCAACACAATAGACAAATAACAGCCTTTTCAACAAATGATGCTGGAGCAACTGAAAATCCACAGGCAAAAAAAACATGAATGTAGACTCAGATTGCATGCCCTTCACAAAAAAATGTAATTCAAATGGATCACAGACTTAAATGTAAAACACAAAAGTATAAAACTCCTAGAAGATAACATCGAAAAAGATCTAGACCTTGGGTTTGGTGATTACTTTTTAAAGACATCAGCAAAGTCATGATCCATAAAAGAAAGAATTGATAAGCTGGACTTCATTAAAATAAAAAAAATTCTGCTCTGTGAAAGACACTATTAAAAAAAATGAAGAGACAGGAACAGACTAGGAAAAAAATACTTACAAAAATATATCTGGCATAAGACTGTTACTCAAAATATACAAAGAATTATAAAAACTCAACAATAAGAAAACAAACAACCTAATTAAAAAATGGCTCAAAGATCTAACTAGATAGCTCACCAGAGAAGATATACAAATAGCAAATAAGTATATGAAAGGATGCACTATATCACATGTCATCAGGGAAATGCAAATTAAAACAATGAGATACTACTGCACATTTATTAGAATGGCCGAAATCCAGAACTCTGACAACACCAAATGCTGGCAAGGATGTGGTGCAACAGGAGCTCTCGTTCATTGCTGGTGGGAATGTAAAATGTACAGCCACTTTACAAGACAGTTTGGCATTACCTTCATTAAAATATAATGCATACTCTTACCACATGATCCAACAATTGTATTCCTTGGTATCTGCCAAAATGAGTTGAAAACTTATGTCCACACAAAAACCTGTGCAAGGATATTTACAACAGCTTTATTCCTAATTGCCAAAACATGGAAGCAACCAAGATGTCTTCTCCAGTAGATGAATGGATAAACAAGCTGTGGTACATCCAGACAACGGAATGTTTGGTGCTAAAACAGAAATGATACCACGCCATGAAAAGACATGGAGGAAACTTAAGTGCATATTTCTAAGTGAAAAAAGGCAACCTGGAAGGGCTATATATTGTATGATTCCAACTATATGACATTCTGGAACAAGCAAAACTATGGAGACAGTAAAAATATCAGTGGTTGCCAGGGGTTGGGGGGATATAGGAAAAGTAGGTGAAGGACAGAGGATTTTTAAGGCAGTGAAATTATACTTTATGATATTATAATAGTGGATAAATGTCATTACACACTGTTAAAATCCATAGAATGTACAACAGCAAGAGTGATCTTTAATGTAAACTATAGACTTGGGGTGATGATAAAGTATGAATATATGTTCATCAATTACAAGAAAGGTACCACTCTGCTGGGAGATGTTGGATGGTTGGGGAGACTGCGGGTCTGTGGGGAAGGGGTAGGGACATATGGGGACTCTACACTTTCTACCCACTTCTGCTGTGAGCCTAAAACTGCTCTAACACAAGTGTCTTAAAATAAATAAATACATCAAATAAATATTCAATATCCCACATGTTGCTGATAATTGCTGCCTCAGAGTTGTTATTAGCCCTATGTCTGTCTTTAATAATGCTGCAGGTGCCCATTCTCCCAACTAAAACACTTCTCCAGCACTTCTTTTCTCTGAGTCCCTGGGTCTTTTCTTAAACCACCGAGAAATAATACTCAAATTCCAACCACTTCCCACTATTCTACCTAAACTAGCTGGAAAAATTCACTCAGCTTTCTCACTTACATTTCTTCAAGATACTTTCCTAAACCAAGAGCAGTTTTATCCCTAAGAGAAAAACGTTTTGAGAAAGAATATTGACATTGCTCAAACAGTCTTCTGGAACAGCAGATTTTGGATTATTTGTCATCTTATTCTTGTTTCAAAACTTCATATGCATTCTCATTAAATATATATTTATGCATAGTTTATACCCATGCACTACTGAAAAATCCACTTAGGTAATAGCAATATAATGTAAATACTTTATTTTTATAAAAACTAAATAGAAATCAGTTTCTACTACTACTCTTTTTGAAGCCCAATAAAGTGTTAGTTGCACACTCCCATTCTGCCATTCTAAAAACCACTGCTCTAAAGAAAATGGATCAAAAGAAGAAGAGCCATTAAAAAAGAAGAGGAGGAGGAGGAGGAAGATGAGGAGGAAATTGTCCCCTTATTTCTCCATAAGGGGTGTCAGTTTTTCTCCTTTTTGAGTAATCTATGTCTGTAGTCCTGAACCCCTGGGCCGTGGACAGTACTGGTTAGGAACAGGGCCACACAGCAGGAGGTGAGCGAGCAAACCTTCATCTGTATTTACAGCTGCTCCTCATCACTCACACCACCACCTGAGCTCTGCCTCCTGTTAGATCAGCTGTGGCATTAGTTGCAGGAAGATGAGCTCAGGGCTCCCACTGATTCTTCATTATGGTGAATTGTATAATTATTTCATTATATATTATAATATAATAACAGAAATAAAGTGTACAATAAATGTAATGCACTTGAATCATCCAGAAACCATCCCACCCTTACCCCAGTCTATGGAAAAATTGTCTTCCATGAAACCAGTCCCTGGTGCCAAAAAGGCTGAGGACCGCTGATCTATGTGACATTTCTTCTGGCTGATAGGCTCAGTGGAGAATCACATGGAAGTGGAAACTCTAAAGCCAGTTTCAACACACATGTATATTTGTAATTATTGGTGGATTTTTTTAGTCCTCCCCAAGTTCAGAACAAGTTGGAAGCATTTTTCTGAGTGCAATTTGATGGTTCTTTATGTGAAAACAGAGGGAAATGCAGGTGGAAATGGCACCCATTATATAAACTCAACTATGGGGAAATGTTAATATTCAAAACAGAGAATTTTGGAGTTTGAGAAGAGGTTAAGTGGATCACAGAACAGATGTCATATTTTTGTAATAATGTATTGGCAAAGAGGAATGCAGGCATTGCTGTTAGAAAGAAGCTGTGATGGGAAGAGAGAGATATTGGAGCCAAGTCAGAAGTTCCAGCTAGATTCTTCAGTGCTCTGATGGGAAGTTGTCTTTGCTGAAACTAAATAAAGCCTTACACTCTAACATACTGGGAAGTGGGAAAGAGTCCTCTTCTGGTTATTGTAGAGGCCGGTGTTTACCTTCTCTCTAGCACCCAGATGATATTACTGCAGATATCTCCACCTTCTCTCCCCACCCTGTTATTTGTTCAAATATATTGATATTCATGAAAACTTTTCTTTTATGAGAAGGGGAAAAGGAAGTTTGAGTTACGTAGCCCAAGAAGGCAGAGAGGATGGGACTGGTTTTTTTTTTTCTTTTTCTCCTCTGCCTTAAGAAATGGGTTTAACCTCTTATGGAGCATCAGTCAGCTTCATTGCAGGAAATAGAATGTAGCTCAGAGAGATAAACTGAAGAATAGAATGCAGCTTAGAAGGATAAACCTAATGAAGGTGATCTTTCCAGAGGTGTGATCAGGAATAAGGATGTCCTCAAGGGGTACTGACATAGCCAGAGACTAGAGGTCTGAAGGGACAAAGAGAAGAAATAGCTTAATGGAACCCAGTGGGATCTGAGCCACCTGGAAGGGGCTGTGGCCTGGGAGGGATGCAGGCAACCCCGGAACTGTTGACGAAGGCAGGGAAGGAGCAGAGAATGCACACCTCAACTTCACTCCTGCTCTAGATCATCGCTCCTGACAGTACCTCCCAGCGGCCAGATCCAACAAGAAGCCAGGCAGCAAGGAAGCCCATAATATGGTGCATTCAGGCCTGCCTCCTGCTCAGAGAAGGGCAGGGCAGAGAAGAGTGGAGAAGAGATATGGTGGGGCAAATGGAACAAAACATATGGTTAGAAGAGGGGTCACCAGAGATAATATAGAAACGTTTATCAAGAGACCTGATTCAACACATGAAATAAAGCCAAAGGCTAACAGAACTCGGAAAGAAGGAGCTTATGAGACCTGGGCCCAAGCAGAACTGCTCTGGGGCTCAGCCGAAGAGGTGCAGCTTGAATTTGAAAAGAAGACCGTTCATTCTGTCTCTTCATGGTTCCCAGCAGTACTCTGGTTTGCAAGGACTGAAAACACTGGGAGAATCAGAGACATCTGGAGCATGGACATTAGAGATCTTATGCCATTTTGGGGGGAAAGAAACTACCAACCAGGAGCTAGAGCAGGAGGGGCAAGACAGGGCAGATCCACATGATGGCTGCAGCTGACCTTCCAGTCTGTGGACTCACGGGAGGAAGCCTCTCAGGCCCTTGGGTCTATGGGCCTGGAGCAATTATAAGTTAGTTAATGAAAATATACATGACATATTTCTTTAATCAAAGGCTAGTAATATCTGAGATATCCGTTTCATGCATGTTTAAAATGTTTGTTCTTAGAGTATCTGAGTAATGTGTTAATTACTGAAACCAACTACACACAGAGGTGAGAGAGAACACCTGGTGTGGAAGTGGCATTGATCGGGTCAAAGGAGATTAAAGGAAGGATTCCTCTGGGAGATGCAAGCTAAGCATTTACCCTAAGAAAGGACCAACCTCCCTTTAAGTCAATGTTTATTTGTAACATAGCAGTCACTGCAGCTAAGATCAGGGCTGATCATGGAGAGGAGAGACATGCAGGGTGGTGTGAGCAGGAGGGGAAGATAGGGCTCTGTTGGGAATGTCCACGCTATACCTCCCTGAAACGTTGCAGAGCATCTGATTACATGGTTGCCAGCAAATTTCCTCCTCTTCCCAATATATACAACAGTGACAGTGAAAATAATAATGCTCCATTTATTAAGTCTTTGCTACATGGTGGGGCACTGTTATTTGCACCTTATATAATTCCATCTAATTTTCATATCAAGTCTCTGAAGTGGGTTCTCTTCCCATTCTATATACGGGGAAACTGAATATCAGAGAGATTACAGGGCTGGCCTCCTTTAAGGAAAGGGTCCGAAGGCCATCTCTGCATGAGCTCTGCATCATCTAGACCTGTGCCGTCCAATACTTTAGCCATGAGCCCTGTGTGGCTACTGAAATGCGTCTAGTCAGAATTAGGATGTGCTACAAGAATTAAACACACACTGGGTTTTGAAGAATTTAGTATAAGCAAAAGGATGTAAAATATCACATCAATGATTTTTATGCTGCTTACATCTTTAAATGATAATATTTTGTATAAAATGGGTTAAAAAATATTTTTTAAAGAATACATGTATGCACCAGTTTTTATTTTTAAACAAGCATCAGGGACCAGATTCAAGCAGAATTAAATAAATAGAAAACATAAATTCATATTCTGAGGTAGAACAGCTTCCAAAGTTGGTGAATTCAATGGCTTTGTGAAGTCCTAAAAGACCCCGTTTCTTTCCATCTCTCTGCTTTGCCACTCTCAGCATGCTGCCTTTGCCCTTACCTGGGACCCTTTATGGTCCCAAGAAGGCTGAAGCAGTTTTCAGGTGTGGCAACATTCAGATAAATACAGGAATGATCTTTTCTGAGTACATTTCTTAGGAGAAAGAACACTTTTCCCAGAAGGCTTCCTACTACCCTAACAAACTTCTTCTCACCTCTTATTGGCAAAATTGGGTTACCTATATACTGTTAAACTAGTCAATGGTAGAGAGTGACATTATCGAGACTGTCTTAGACTAGTGGTTCTCAAAGTTGTGCATGCATCAGGATCACGTGGAGGACCTTACTAAAACACAGGTTGCTGAACCCTACCCACAGAATTTCTGATTCAATAGGCCTGAGGTGCCGCTCAAGAATCTGCATTTCTGACAAGTTCCCAGCTGGTACTGATGCAGCTGGTCTGGGAAACACACTTTGAGGACCATTGTCTTAAATGATTTGAAGCAGAATGGATGTTAGGGGGTCAATCAAAAATATATGCTATAGGAGATAATTTTATCAGAAGAGTATTATATATGTGTGTTTTTAATTTATTTTTTAAATAAATTTATTTATTTTTTATTTGCATATATTCATGGAGTACAAGTGCAATTTTGCTACATTGATGTATTGCATTGTGATGAAGTAAGAGCCTTTGGTGCATCGATCACTGGAGCAATGCACGTTGTACCCACAAAACAACTGCCCTTTATCCACCCTCCTCTAACCCTCCCCCCGCCAAGTCTCCATCATCCATCATTCCACGTTCTGCTTCCATGTGTACACATTATTTAGCTCTCACTTATAAGTGAGAACATGTGATATTTGTCTTTCTGTGTCTGAGTTATTGCACTTAAGATAATGGCCTCCAGTTCCATCCATGTTGCTGCCAAAGACACGATTTCATTCTTTTTTATGGCTGAATAGTATTTCATTGTGTATATATATCACATTTTCTTTATGCAATTCTCTGCTTATGGGTATCTAGATTGATGCCATATTTTTGCTATAGTGAATAGTGCCATGATAAATACAATGAATGCAGTTATCTTTTTATATATTTATTTCTTTTCCTTTGGGTAGATATCCAGAAGTGAGATTGCTGGAGTATATGGTAGCTCTATTTTTAGTTCTTTGAGAAATCTCCATACTGTTTTCCATAGAGGTTGCACTGATTGACATCTCCACAAACAGTGTGTAAGCATTCCCTTTTCTCTGTATCCTCTCCAACATCTGTTATTTTTGTCTTTTTAATAACAGCCCTTCTTATTGGTGTCAAATTATATCTCATTGTGGTTTTAATTTGCATTTCTCTGACTATTAGTGATGAACATTTTTTTCAGATGCTTCTTGGTCATTGGTTTGTCTTCTTTTCAAAAATGTCTATGCATGTCCTTAGCCTGCTTTTTAATGGGGTTATTTGTTTTTTTTATGGTTGAGTTTGAGTTTCTTGGAAATACTGGGTATCAGTTTTCTGTTGGATATATACTTTGCAGATATTTTCTCCCATCCTGCAGGTTGTCTGTTCATGCTGTTGATTATTTCTTTTGCTGTGCAGAAGCTTTATAGTTTATTTAAGTCCTGTTTGCCTATTTTTTGGTTCTGTTGGCTGTGCTTTTGAGGTCTTACTCATTAATTCTTTGCCTAAACCAATGTCCAGAAGAGTTTTCCCTAGGTTTTCTTCTAGTATTTTTATAGGTCCACATCTTTCAATCATGGTCCCAAGTCTTAAATCCATCTTGAGTTGATTTTGTATATGGTGTGAGATAGGGGTCGTTTAAGTCTTTTGCATATAGAAAGTCTCAGCATCATTTATTGAAAAGGATGTCCTTTCCGCAGTCAATATTCTTTTTGACTTTCAAAAATCAGTTGGCATTAAGTATGTGGCTTTATTTCTGGGTTCTGGGTCAGGAAATGTGATGCCCCCAGCTTTGTTTTTACTGGTTTGGTTGGTCCCATATGAATCATTTTTACTAATTCTGCAAAAAATGATGTTGGTATTTTGATAGGCATGGGCTTGAACCTATAGATTGCTTTGGGGAGTATGGTCATTTTAATGATATTAATTCTTCTGATCCATGAACATGGAATGTTTTTTCAGTTGTTTGAGTCATCTAAAATTTCTTTCATCAGTGTTTTATAGTTTTTCTTGTCTAGATATTTTGCCTCCTTGGATAAATATATTCCTAGGTATTTTATTTTTTGTAGCTATTGTAAATCAGACTGCCTTTTTTCTTTGGTTCTTGGCTAGATTTTTTTAAATTAATTAATTTTTATTTCAGCATATTACTGGGGTACAAATATTTAGGTTACATATATTGCCTTTGCCCTGCCTGAGTTAGAGATACAAGTGTGTCCATCCCCCAGATGGTGCACACCACACACATTGGGTGTGAATATACCCATCCCCTCCTGCCCCCTCACCTGCCCAACACCTGATGAATGTTACTACTGTATGTGCCCATAAGTGTTGATTAGTTAATACCAATTTGATAGTAAGTACTTGTGGTGCTTGTTTTTCCATTCTTGTGAAACTTCTGAGTTAATTGGAATCAGGAATTTATCTATTTCCTCTAGATTTTCTAGTTAGTGAGTATATAGTTGTTCATAATAGTCTTTATTGATCTTTTGTACATCTGTGGTATCATTTGTAATGTCTCCTTTTTCATTTGTGATTGTTTTTATTTGTATTTTCTCTCTTCTTTTCTTGGTTAGTTTAGCTAGTAGGTTTTTTTATTTGCTTGTTTGTTTATCTTTCTGAAGAACCAACTTTTCATTTCATTGATCCTTTGGATTGTTTTTTTTGCCTCTATTTCATTTAGTTCTGCTCTAATCTCTCTCATTTCTTCTGCTAAATATGGGTTTGGTTTGTTCTTGTTTTTCTAGATCTTTGAGGTACAACATTTCATTGTTAATTTGTGATCTTTCTTCTTATTTGATGTAGGCATTACATGCTATGAACTTCCCTCCTTGAACTGCTTTTGATGTATCCCACAGGTTTTTATATGTTGTGTTTTCATTTTCACTTGTTTCAAAATTTTTAAATTTTCTGTCTTAATTTCTTAGTTCATCCAGTGATTATTCAGGAGCATATTGCTTAATTTCCATATGTTTGTATAGTTTCTGAAATTTCTCCTTGTGTTGATTTCTGGCTTTATTCCACTGTGGTCTGAGAAGATACTTGATATGATGTCAATTTTTTAATCTTAAGACTTGTTTTGTGGCCTAATATGTGGTATATCTTGGAGAATGTTTCATGTGCTGATGAAAGGAATATAAATTCTGTAGTTTTAGGGTATAATGTTCTGATTTTGTCTATTAAGTCCATTTGGTCTAAATTTAATTTAATTAATTTAATCTGAATTTGGTCAATTTAAGTCTCACATCTCTTTGTTGATATTCTGTCTCAGTGATCTTTCTAGTACTATGAGTAGGATGTTGAAGTTCCCCACTATTATTATATTGCTATATCTTTCTTTAGGTCTAGTAATATTGTTTCTGTGCATCTGGATGCTTTGATGTTTGGTGTGTATATGTTTAAAATATTTATATCCCCTTGCTCAATTGATTCCTTTATAATATAATGACTTCCTTTGTGTTTTTCCCACTCTTTTTGATGTAAAATCTGTTTTACCTGATATAAGTATAGCTATTTCTGCTTGCTTTTGATTTCTGTTTGTATCAATGCCTTTTTCCAACCCTTTACTTTCAGCCGATATGTATGTATCTTTATTGGTGAGTTTTTTGTAAGCACCATATATTTGGATCATGTTTTTTGATCCATTCTGCCAATCTATTTCTTTTAAGTGGAACATTTAATCTATATGTTCAAGGTTAATGTAGCATTATTATAAACAAAGTGCAAGTACATGTCAATTTCTATAGCATATAAATAGAATACATGTGGGCTGTCTTGATTGTTCTTATTGAGTGTAGCTGATGCCAGTGCTAATTTTAATTATGTAACACTACGTGGTCATGTAGGGTACCCTAAAAACCTTTATGATCTGTCCCACAGCTTCAAAGGTTTGGTCTCTAAAATAGTCTGTTGGCATACCTGGGCTACATCTTGCTCCTTTCCTCCTTTTCCAATTTCTTTTCCTGCTTAATGGATCTGTGTTTGGGAAGGTAACTCTGAATGGTAATCTGAGCTTCCTGAGTACCTTTTATGTCTTAATCAGAATCAAACCAAATCAATGCCCAGTCACCCTGAAAGAGTTCCCTCTAACTCTTCTAACTACCTGTCTGAGCTAACGCTTTCCTCCAAATATCAAAGCCAGCAGCTGCAGCTTTAATGGCAATCAGTACTTTTCAAGAGGTGGCTATCTCAAGTTGAGCATAAGTTGAATAAATTAAAACTTATCTGGACCCGATGTATTTATGGAGTTTCTGCCTTCAGGTTCTCTGGATCTTGAATAGATTATTTGGAGATAGAGGGAAAGAACATTCTAGAATCAGAACTCAGTGAGACCAAATTTATGGCAAGTGCAGGGAAAACCAATAGCTGTGCTTAGTTGCAGTAAGTACTGCATGAGAAAAAGGTAGATGTTGAGTCTGAAAGGGATGAGATGGCCAACTTGCATAAGGCTAATAAGAGATTGAACATATTCTGTAGTAAATGTAGAACTGGTCATATTAATCGTTCTTTAAGAAATGTGGAACAATCAATCCTTACCTTTTTGGTAACAAATAATTTTAATGATGATTAAGAACAGAAAATTTGAAAAATTTCAAAATCGCAGCAGCATGCATTCAATTGAAACTTATTTTGTCATAATGGTAGGAAAACTGATTACCAAGCAGTAACGTAGGAATGCTTAATGGATCACTCCACTTACAAAACACAGCATATCCAGGCAACAGACAGTAGTTAAAGCAACACAAATTTCATTATAAAGAACTAACTCAGAATCTTTTCTCTCTGGATAATTTTGAATAAAGTATACCCTGAACACATGGTGGGGTATAAAACAGACCACTATTACTAGGAGGAAGAAGAAACTCTTGATTTGGGCTCTATACTCTTGATGGGCCCACACATCAGGCCAAAGAGCCTTCATCAGTTGAATGATGACAGCCATCTGGATCAGAAAGAGGGTCACAACTGTTGTCATTATAACGACGATAATAGAGTAGTTCATGATAATGAATTCTCTGCGGTTAAGATCTTTGTAGAACTCAAAGCATCGCCGTTGTTCTGAATACCTTGGATGGATGCCATATTGTAAAAAAAAAATTGGCAAAAAAATGAGGCTACCCACTATCCAAATAATAATGCTTAAAACTACCCCATGATACTTTTTTAACTGTTGCATTTGGAGTTTCTTAAAATAGATGAGTAATCGGAGTATGACAATGGCCACATAGAAAACAAAGGTAAAGTACATGTGACCGTATATGATGCCACTAACCACTCGGCAGGTAAAGGATCCTAGCTCCCAGATGACTAAGACGTAATAGCTGAGACGGAAAGGAAGGCTGACCAGAAGGATGGAATGTAACACTATGATGTTGAAGACGATTGTGGCAATCATTGATTGGCTACTCCTTTTGAACATCAAGCGTGACATCATAACTGTTCCTGTAGTGCCTCCAAGCAAAACCACTCCATAGAGCGTTATCAGAATCAGCCTACAATGCACATTGCAGTGGTCTAGGTCTGTTTTTGAGGTGTTTGACAGAGCAGTTGTATTGATCTTCTCCATGATTTGCCACGCAGAGCTTAGATGAACATAAACCCCTAAATCAAAAGTTTAACAAAATGATCATGGATATATTGAAACTATATAGAAACTGTCCATGAATAGTATTGAATTTGGTAATCCCAGACAATTATTTACAAACCTGAACCTATGTACAAAAAAATATATATTTCCAGAGATTCCACCCAATTATCCACATTAGCTTCAGGTGTAAAATTTAAGGAAAGGCAAAAAAGAAAAAAAAGCCTCAGAAATCAAAATAAATAATATTTTCATGCAATATATTTTCAAATCAAAACTAATGCAAAAATTCACGATAAACAAAATAACAAAATTTTAAATAAAGTCAGGATCAGCCTACACCTAGTCCACATTTAGGTCAGATGTACAAAGGTCTTCCCTCCTACTGTCAGGCAATCTAGTTTAGGATAACGTAGAGAAAAATCACCTAAATCATGTGTGATTATTGTAAGGAGATATATCAAACAACATCTTAGAATATTTTCTGTGAACAGCTTTTGAGCAAGGAGTAGCATATAAATACATGTTCCCTGCACCCCTTTCTTCTTAAACTTGAATTTTTTGCTGCAATTTTGTGTTACATTTTGGTGAAATGTTGGAGTTGGAAGGTGGGCTCTGTTTAGTTTTGATTGAAGCTTTCCAGATGTGTGAGTTTAAGGAGCAGTGACCATGCAGCAGAAAGACAGAGCCGTGGCAATCTGCCACCTTGCAAATAAGTGCCAACTCTGCCATTGAGTTATGGTGGGCCAGGGCATGAGTCACTTGGCTTCATGGAGCTTTAGGTGTGAAATGGGAAAGGTTTTACTGCCTGTAGTAGGGAGCTATTCAAAAATTAAATGAGTTAGTGTGTTTGAGACACCTTTGTCACTTAAAGAAAAGCCATATAAATGTTATGATTCTTAAGGTAAAACAATAAGACATTATTTACCCCTTCCTCCTTACTCTAACGAGGGAAAGATATATAGTTATGTTACATAAAATTGTTATTGCATCAAGAACTGTGAAATGAATATCTAACTATTAATAAAAACAACAATAACTTTTTCATACCTTTGTTCTGACGGTGTGAGACTCAGGCATCCAGAGCTCAAAGCTCTCTCTCTGGGAGGGTCTGTGTCAGTTTCCTCATGTATCTTCTGCCCACCTGGCCAGAGACGAGTTTGATCATTGCTATCTGAGTGAGGAGTTATTCCACAGTGAGTCTAAATATCTTAGAACTTTTCTTCTGCTATTATGGGCTCGTCTTAGAATAACTACATTTTTTGTTTGTGAAAAATTATTCTGAACTTGGCATATTTGCTACCTTCAATAAGATCTTATCATGACTTAAAAACAAAATTACAACTTACATAACAATCTACATGTAATGTGTTAAATATGCATTTTAATAAAGTACCTACATGTAAAATATACAGTGTTTGTAAGCTTTTTGTATGAAACAGAATAGGTTTATATGACTCAATGAACAACCAACGTGATATTGATTTAATTTTATAATGTTGGTCATCCTCAAGTTTAAGCAGTCAAGAGCTAAGTTTGAAATTATTTTAAAGTAATGAAAACCTAAATTATTTATCAGTTCCATAGTTTAAATGAACACATCTCCTGAGGCAGTGTGATATTTGAAAACAGACAGGTAGCACCACCACTTACGAGTTGGCTAATCATGGGACAGATACTTAATGATAAGGTTATCTTTTCAGATATAAAAAGGAGAATGATAATATCTACTTTGCAAGATTTTTGTGAGAAGTAAATTAGATTGTATCTGTAAAGAATCTAAGAGATTGTCTGACATATAGGTCATCAAAGTGTTAATGTTGTTTTTCTTCTATAATATACAGAAAGATTTCAAAATCATAAGATATTACACAATATCTCATTCTGTTTTAGTTCCTCTAAGAATCATCCTACAAATATTTAAATTCAAAGGGAAGGGAGAAGTTACATGATCACTTTTCTTGCCCCTTTAGACTTTACCCTCATAACCACACCACCACTCCCAACATTATCCTTCAAAAGCCCATAATTTCTAAGTATTTCCTTATTCATTAAAACCAAGTACCAAAATTTCTGGATTTGCATTCTACCCAGAAACAAATAGCAACCCAAACTACTTACTTGCTCTTTTTTTCTTATGATTTGCTTCTAGGAGAAGACTCAAGGCATCATGGTCCTTTGCTGATCTACATTGAGGCAGACAATAACAATTTACTAGAACCAAGACCTCACTAATACAACGGTTGAGCAAAACAATGGGATGAATGAGGAAATGGCTCAACCTTCAGGCTGAAGGTTCACAAAGTCAAACAGTTAAGATGGAAAGCTCAGATAAATCATGTGCGCCACAAACGGATGTTTGTCTCTAGAGCTAGTGGTAAAATACATTCAAAATTATTCCTATAAGTAAAGGCTTTCATTTTCTCTATCAATGACTTTTATTTGCAGAAGTTTTTCTTATTAAAATGAAAAACTTAAAGGGTTTTTGCCAGTGCTATTTCTCATTGTTCTTTTAGGTATTGCTGAAAAGTGTTTCACATTCAGAATGAGAATGATCTGGGGAAGTGTTTTCTATGAGGCTTTCATATTCTCAGCAGTAAGCTCAAAATATTTATATCTCCAACTTTCGATTTCCAAAGGCTCCTTCCCTAATCAGCTGCCATTTGGACATACGATTTCTTTTGAAATTTGATCCTCTGGTAATGTAACTTCAATAAGAAGGCTTGTTTTTTTATAAAAAGACTTTCATTTTCTTACACCAACCTTCTAATTTTCTGTTCTAAGTTCACAGTCGTCTGTAGCTGTGATAAGATGTCAAAGCATAATTCTAAGAAAGTATTGAGTTTAGTCAACATAAAGATACAAGGGACCCACAGTTACAGGAAAACTCAGCCCCAACTCATATAACTGTTCAGCTATAGGAATTCAAATGGACCAAAACGTGTAATGTAAGTTCATTATGGCCCACATTTAGGTAACAATTGCTAAAGTTCTCATTTGCTTTGGAAATGAGTATCGTCCCCACCTGTGCCATCTGCTACACAATCATCCAAGAGTGCTTGTGGCCACAGAGATATAAAACAACAGAATCCAAATGTAATGGAGCCATATGCTTCATTGTTTCAAGAAAAGCTCTCAATAAAAGATAAGATTTCAATTCTTATTATCAAAATCAAATTTGTACCAATTCAACTCGGCTGAAAAAATTTCAACTGGAACCAATTTTTCAGCCAATTTTAAACAACTCTTCTTAATTCAAGTTAATTCAAAAATACAAAATCTGGGTTAGAGGCCTGGATTTGGACATATTATCTGACAGTCCTTATTTTTCAGATAAAAATGTGTTCCTGGAATCTGCAGGAGAAAGTGTGTTCCCATAGAAACCATGCTATATTTAGGGGTTGCTTGTCTAACAAAGGACACACTGGGAAATAAGTTAGATGTGACCAACAGTGGAACATAAACATAAAACTCAGTTATAATTCTGAACTATAAACAGCACACAGTTTATTTGTTCACACTGATGACATAAGGATTTCAAAATACTAAAACGTGTATATGATGTATTTGCAGCACAACTAGAAGACAGATGCAGGTATTCCATATTTTCCCCACTATACTCAGAATTTAGCTCTTTTTCCTTAGAAAGTGCCAAGATTTTAAAGAAAAACTAATGAATTCTTAATATGAAAGCTTTGAGATAATTTACTCCAGAATAGTACAATTCTCTTATTTAACAGATGATGTCACCAAATTCAGAATTTAGGAAATTATCACAAGGTCACAGGGCTAGTTAATGAGCAGATAAAGATGAAAACCAGGGTCCCTGTTCCAAGTCCACGTTTCTCCTGCATCATGATGTACATGCTGCAAGGAATGCACCACACCCCACCTGGACTTTCACAGTCTTGGTCAGTGGAAACAGGGGCATAAACAAGTTTGAGAATTAGCAGTTGCTAATTTATTTGCCACTTTTTAAAAGATACATTTGACAGGACACTAACTGCATTGTTTATTGTTATATCCCAGTGCCTACCACACATTTGTTGACCACTACAGCTAGAGCGTTCCCCATATTCCCAAGGGTCTTGTCTCCTTTTTAGGGGACTATGTCTCCTAACATTTTGGAAGCATGACAGAGCATGGATACATTTAATCAAGAATAAGAAAACATTTTGTTCAACATAAACTTATCCTGTAATCTTTTTTTTAGTCTCAGATCTCTAAATATTTTGTGCAAATCATCTCTTTGTGCATTGGGGTTCCAGTCTGATTTCAGTGTAGAAAAAGCAGGTTTTCCTCTTTTTTATTCTAATTTTTTATAAAAGGAAGATACTGTTTCCTCAGAACACAGGAAAGGAGCTGGTAGTTTCACTAGCACATGGTACATACTGGTTGAAAGAATGACACGTAGCTCAGATCAATAGATTAAACTCAACTGTTTTCTAAAACAATAATTATCTTCGAGTTTTTCCATCCAGAGGGACTTCAATCAAGAAATAATCAGCAATGTATCTGATTAATGTGACAAGGCGAACTTGGTAAAAATTCACAGAAAGAGCTTTCTTCAGAGTACAGTAATATCCGGAAGCTGTGCTAGGATATACACATGGTCTGTCACTGTAGTAATTGAAAAATTAACCCTCTAGAGCAATATTTCTCAAACCTTATTGTGTGATTAATCACCTGAAGATTAAAATGCAGATTCGGGTTCAGTAGGAGTGGGGTGGGGCCTGAGATTTGGCATTTCTAACTAGCACAGGCTACTGGTTTGTGGACCACATTTTGTATAGCAAGACTCTACACTACACAGTCCAAAATGGTAGCCCTTTGCCACACGTAGCTATTTCAATTAATTTAAACTTAATTTGATTTAACAATTCACTTCCTTGGTCACAGAAAGTTTTACTGAACAGATTTACTAAAGAAAACACAATTTATGCATAATTCCTAATTCCTGTGATCTTACCTGATTTATTTTCTAGCTATGGCCTGCCATCTTATATTTGCAGAGTAGCAAAGATTGGTTGGATAAGCACATGGTTTGGACCTGGAAACAATGAGGCTAAAGAGAACCAGGGAGAAGAATTGTTAAGGAATCCAAAGAACAAGAGGATTTCAAGAAGAATGTGGTCAACAGGGGCAAAAGTTGGTGAGAGGACTCCTAAGCTATGGTTTGAAAACTGTCCATTGACCTTAAAGAGGCCGCTGAGTAAGACAACAGTAGTTGGAACATACGATCAAACAAGGGCTTTTGAAGATGGACGATTTTGCTGGTTTACATGATAAAATTTAAAAATGCCTGTCTTGAGCCACAAAGGAGGCTGGCCTTGGGGATATATTGGTTAAAGGAGGCTGGCCTTGGGGATATATTGGTTTTGAATCTGTAAGTCAAAATAGACCCTGCAGTGACCTAGTTTGTATTTTGACAGTTCAAAGAATTCAAATAAATACTATTAGCTATTAAAGATTTCAGAGTCTCTAATTCTAAGGAGCAGATCTCAAGCCTTCAAAGAAACCTCACATTTCCTTCTGGCTAAGTAGAAAAATAATTACTTTGTCTTTATTACACCAGTGACCACAGAACTCTCAGTTCTTTTCCAGGCTCTAGTTAGGATGAAGAGCAATTTCATCAATTACTTTTTACTCAAAATCTCACCAGACCCTTAAAAATAAACCCTCTTTTCAAGAAAGGCCAAGCCCTATGAGATTTTGCCAATTGCAGTCTGACACCTTGTTCAGAATGTGAAAAGCAGTTTTAATTAGGTGCATAGGCTAGCCTCCTTTTAAAGGAAATAAAACTTCCTAAAATTACATTAATTGTCCTATTATCAGTAAATAAAAAAAAAGAACACAAGAGTTTAGAGAACTCAGTGATGGGCAAAGCTGATTACATTTTCCTGCTGCTGCAGCAGAAAAGCCAGTTCAAGGAGAATGGCATGCATCATATGACAGGGCAGACAAGGTTTAATTTCCCTGGGGCAGTGCAGCGCCTCGGACACACTCACAATATTGCCTTCTGGATTGTTCCAAATTGCTGCTAGACCATCGCATCATTGCATTATGCAGTGGCAAAGGACAGTTGACATGTTACTTGAATTGTACTCTTGGGACAAGTGGGACAAATGGAGTTTGGACTCGGATGGGCACCGTGTGACTTTGGGCAAGCCACAGATCTTTGAACCTTTTAATTTTTGAAATAGACAGTACATAATGTTTTCCTGTCTTAAGAGATTTTTTTAGAGGAACAAATGTGAAACAGGAACATCAAAGGCATCTTGATTTCTTAAGATAGTTGTGCAGTGCTGACCCAGCTCACATGCCAAGCACTCTCCACATTGATGGCTCAGGTTTTTCTTTTAAGCAATTAAAAAATCTCTGAGTTTCTTATGATTAACTAATAGAGTTCAGTCATGTAGACACTGTCTCAGTGGGGCCTAGCGGTAGCATAATTAAGTCTGGTTTAATTATAGACACTTGTAGAGAAAGATTGATATGGGAATGATGGGATTGGGGAAATGGACTCCGTCAAAGGGACTTTCCCCTCAGGGCAGGTGGGCAGCTCGATGGCAGGCTCAGACACAGGGACAGATTCAGGCAGTTTCAACGAGGTGCGAAGAACAAGGAGGCAGGAGGAAATCCAGGTAGTGGATGTCACCTACGTCCAGGCAGGCAGAGGAAATGAACCTGGTAGTGTGTTCATTCATGAACAGGACCAGTGAGGGAACAGTCAGAAGGTGAGGTGGAACTTTCTGCTTTAACTCACTTCAGGGTCAGCTGGGCGGCTTACTGGCAGCTGGATGCTTCCTGATGGTCTGTCGGGGGGATCGGCCATCCACACTTTCGACAAGCCTCCAGTCATCCTGATGAAATTGGTCAAATGACCACTTCTAAGGAGGATGAAAGCAAGCCTCCTTATTCTGGACATCAAGGTAGCACACAAAGGGCCACCTAAAAAGGAAGCTGCAGTTCTAGAGAAGAAATGGAGACAGAGTTGTAGTTTTATGGACCAAGTAAGAGACTGGTGGGTAGAAAATGTTTAACTCAGGGGCTAGCCAGGCTAGCCTCACGCACTTTGGCCAAAATGCCTACCACACATCCTCTCGGGTTATGATCTGAGAGATACTACCCTAGAGGCAGGGCTTAGAAGCAGATCCAACAGTAGTGAAGTCTGGGATCTGAGGATACACCACGTCTAGATTAGCCTTGGTAACAGAATACCAATGCAAGCGTCTTGAGTAAGATGATAAATTTCTTACCCCATATTGCAAGAGATGCAGGGTGGATAGCTCCAGGGTTTGTCCTTCTTGGACACTCAGCTATGGCAGGACTCTGGCTTGGTTTCCCTGTAATTCTCATAGCTTTCCTTTCGTGGCTACAAAATAGTGACTGTTAACTTCAATTTCCAGGCCATCACACAACCTTCTAGAGAGACATAATAAGAAAGTGTACCCTCCCAGTGTCTCTTTTTATCAGGGAGAACTACACTTCCTGAAGCCCTCCTGCAAACCTGTCTTTACACCTCATTGTCCAGAATGGGCAGCGTGTTGATACCCCAGTCTGTCATATAACCTCTGTGGTTCATACCCTGTGGCGGGGAAAAGGTCTTCCTTCCCTGAGCCTATTGCACCCCGGTACAGGAAAGTATTGTGGTGCGGTGAGCAAGGGTGGGCAGATATCTTCAAAGGCAACAAAGGGTGCCTTCACCCATCCACTGAGGACTATAACCAAGGGATTCTAAATGCCATGAACAGATCTATGCAGAATTTACTGCATGAATTCCTTATGGTCTGTCCATTTACTGCCACTGACTGATGGCAGTAAAGTCATGGTCACAGCACTAAGATTCCAGTCCAACTGAGAACACTGTCAGTCCTCCCTCCATTCAGCCTCCTCTGAAACACAGCATACATGCCCAGCACATAGCTTCATGTGCAGGGCTCTGCGGGTCTTCTCTGTGTCATCTCAACCCTTGTGTTGAAATGCATTTAACCGTATTTCTTAACTTGGATGTTTTCTCACTTTTTTGGAATGCATGATTCCTTCTTCCAACCTCTTTTTCATTTCATTTTGGTCAAGGTTCTTCTTAGATGCTACATCTAACATATTTCTTTCTTCAAGGGAAAATGTCTCAGAAACTTCTATACAAAAGTAGTCTGGGTTCTGTTTTGAAATAATATAAAGTCATGTTTTTCTATATACCCACAAGAACATTTATGCCTGATGATTTCTGTGAATCATGCAGAAACTTATAGACTTCCTACTTCATTCTACTAGTATTGCGTAATTTTATTGTCCAGTGTGCTACTTAAGAGAACAAATACTAACTCTGATATCTCATAGCTATTTAAGAGAATAAATACTAGCAGTAAGAGTGTCTTCATTGACTTCAGTATTCCTTCATTCCCTTTCCTTTGGCAAAATCAAAATTTAAAAAATGAAACAATTAAAACGATCTTAAATTTGAATATTCAACAGAGGGTTTTATTTTTTAGGAACAAGACAATGATACTGCAAAACAATTAACCATTGTTTCTATTATAGAATTTAGGAAAAAGTCCTGATGGTTGGATAACAAATGAAAAAATCCAGAAGACTAATTGGTGAGAGGATACATAGAATCATAAAACCATCAGTGTTCAAATGAAACATCAATAATCTAGGGCAGCCAATCATCTTAGCACAAGGCATCATAGCTAGGGATGTCACAAACCTCACCAAATCTTGCCAGAATGAGGACACAAAGACAACTCTTGACCTGCTCGGACTCACAGCTCTGAGGCTTACGCTGCTCAATGCAGCAGCCGTGAACCACATGTAACTACTGAGCCCTTGGAATGTGGCTGTCCTACTTGAGATGTACTGTGAGGGTAAACTGCACACTGGGTTTTGAAGATTTAGCATAAAAAAGGAGTATAAGATATATTGTTAATATTATTATATTGATTACAGGTTGGAGCAATATTTTGGATACATCGGGTTAAATAACATGATATATTAATTTTGCCAATATCTTGGGTTTTTTTAATGCAGCTACTAGAGAATTTAAATTTGCCTACATGGCTTTCATCATATTCCTATCGAACTTAAATTTAAATGGTCAGTTTTTTTGGTCCCTTATAAGAACCCTATTGGATGAGAATAAATTTCTTTTATTCATTGTTTAATCCTTTGGATCAATATGAAATGACTTTATGAGTTAATTAAAAACCAGGCAATTTGAGGTATAATGGTCCTCCACCTGTATTGTTTATGATGTGAGTATTGGTCTCTAGTCCCACTTAAACTCTGCACCTTATGCCTGGAAATGGGGTACTAGCTAACACTATGGACAGAGAGATACGGTTTTACTAATAGAATAACTAACCGGAAAAAAAAAATAAGATTCACTGATTAGGACTCATCAGTGTTGGTTTAAATATTAAATCTATGGTCTCCAGGCTGTGGACCAGTACCCGTCCGTGGCCTGTTAGGAGCTGGGCCACCAGCAGGAGGTGAATGGTGGGTGAACAAGCGAAGTTTCATCTGTATTAACAGCCACTCCCCATTGCTCACATCACAGCATAAGCTCCGCCTCCTGTCAGATCAGTGGCAGCATTAGATTCTCATAGGAGCATGAACCCTACTGTAAACGGTGCATGCGAGGGATCTAGGTTGCTCACTCTTTATGAGAATCTAATGCCTGATGATCTGAGGTGGAGCTGAGGTGGTGATGCTAGTGCTGGGGAGCGACGGCAAATACAGATTATTATTAGCAGAGAGGTCTGACTGCACAATAAATGCAATGCATTTGGATCATCCAGAAACCATATCCCAGCCCGCCCCCATCCACAGAAAAATTTTCTTCCATGAAACAAGTCCCTGGTGCCAAAAAGGTTGGGGACTGCTATATTAAATCAATTCTTTCTCTAAGTCTAAGAGTGCCTTAGAAAGAAGCACTTTTCCCTGGAGACCTCTGCCCCTACAAATAACATAAGAATGAACTCCGGAACCAGGTGGTGCTAAGAAATGGAGCAACCGTAGGCAAGCTGAGGCAAGAGTGGTGTCAGCCCAGAGCTGTTCCCTGCATGCAACAGAAACTTTGCCTGGGCCAACATTAAACAGAAGAGCAAATACTGCAAGGTTATCAGATTGTTCACAGAATAACTAGGAAGGTTCAGAACTCGTTTCTGAAAATAGGCACGAACAAAGGGAAGCCAAAACCACAGCCCAAATCAAGACTCAGAACCTGATCCAGGGCCACTACCAGCGAAGAGCAGATGCTGCAGCCTGCCCTGTGGCCACTGCTGACCTCAGACACTGAGGTTGAAACTGCCATCCTCAAGCCCCAGAAGTAGGTGACCTACTCATCTTGGTGTGTTTGGGACGCTTGGCCAGCTTTAAAACAGAAAGTCCCACCTGCTGGTAATGGTCGCAATCGTAAGAAAACCAGGACAGTTGGTCATGCCGCTCAGAATGAACTCTTCACCCTGCCTGGCTCCTGTGTCCAAGTGCTGGGCACATATGTCTGATCAGACAATGCTGGGTCACCTGCCTGAGCCCTGGACACCAGAGGGCTATAGGGAGAGGGGCTGGCCTTGTATCTTCCTTAGTGGACAGTTGGCCCAGCCTTCCATCAGCAATTCATAACCAGAGCATAAGTAGGCTACTTCTGAGTAATTTAAGTTAAATTCAGGATGTAGAACACAAAGAGAAGCAACCAGGAACCACAGGAGTTAGCTGCTTCTCCTTCAGAGGCAGCATAGTGCTTCAGCAGAGCAGGACTTTGTGGTCAGATGTCAGGGAAAGCCCCTTAACTCTTGGGGGCCCATTTTCTTCATTTGCAAACTGGGGTAAAGAACATTTCCTCTGTGCATTAAATGAGCTGCAAGGAAAGTGCCTAGCCCGTATCACATGCTCAAATAATATTTCTTTCCTCTTCTCTCTCCTTTTCACTTTCTTCTTCCACCCCTTCATTGGAATCTGATGTCACTGCCGTAGAAACTAAACTGAATTACATTTCCTACCATCGAGCCATTATTAAAAGTTCATTTATATAAACTTATAATTATAATTAAATAAATTATATTAAAAACAAAAGTAATAACAGGCTTAGAACTCATCGCCTATTATTTTCCTGTGTTGTACTATTTGATACTTTTGAAGTTACATCTATTTTCGCTGTGCATTGTAAGGTTTATACAATGCTGTGTTACTGCACATCCCTTCCCAAATCTGTGTTTGGTGACAGCACACGGATAGCTTGCAATTGGCCTGGCAAGGGTATTTATATCTCAGAAATTGGCAAATGCTACAAAGCAAGGCTCAGTTTACTTTTTGTTGATTAGACCTATGAAAGTGATAGAGAAAATGTTAATAAAGCAGATTAAACTTAAAAGCGTGTTGTGTGTCTGCAGTTGTTACATGTGAGCAGTGCAAAATGGAGACGTTTTCCAGTATTCTACCACTTTATCTAATTCAGCAGAGAAGTTGCTCACACCACAGACAAACCAGTGAGGTTCTGAGATGTATGCCTTCACTGTTCCACTTTTGTCTTACATAACAAACAAACATGTCAAGTAGCATTCATGTCGAAACTACCCTTGTCCATCAGTTGCAAGCACAGATTGACTATTGATATGAGTTTGGTAAAAATCAATGAAAGCGTTCTGTGATAACTGATTGACTATATGGAATTTATAATAATGAGTATTATATATCTTATTATTATCAGTAAATTGAATGCTATTATACATATACAAATACACACACACAAAGTTGGGGAGCAAATATGTTTCCTCTGCAACTGGTCATCCCTGGCCTGATGAAACCTCAAGTGTAAGAGGCAGAGAAAAGAAATTTAAAAAAACAATTAAATTAAGATCTGAAATAAAGTAGAAGGCACCGTTTCCCAAAATGTTGAAAATGATATTTTCCTTGTTTCTCTGTGAGTGAATTTAGCTGACCCCAGAAATCTTTCCTGGCTCACTGTGTAAGTTGTCTTTCTTATTCTCAATTTCTATCCCAGACTAGAACTACTCTGGGCCCAGAGGCTTTAGGTTAGTCTGATTTTGCTGCAAAAGAAATGAAATCAGTACCTGGTAGAGATATATCTGGGCTCCCACGTTCTCTGCAGCATAATTCACAATAGCCAAGCTATGGAAACAACCTAGGAGTCCCTCAGTGGACGAATGGAGACAGAAGTTGTGGTATACACCTACAGTGGAACATTATGCAGCTTTAAAAAAGGAGATGCTGCTATTTGCAACAGCATGGATGAACCTGGGGGACATTATACTACCTGGAATGAGCCAGACACAGAAAGAAAAATACTGCACAATCTCACTTATGTATAGAATCTTTAACAAAGTCAAAAACATAGAAACAAAGAGTTGGAATGGTGGTTACCAGGGACAGAGAGGGCAAGGAAATGGGGAAATGCAGGTCAAAGTGTACTAAAGACATTACATGGGATGAGTAAGTCTAGAGATCTAATGTACAGCGGAGGAATATGGTTAATAACACTGGATTGTACATTGAAAATTTGCTAAGAGGGTAGATCTTAGGTGTTCTTTACTTGTCTATAGTGATTCACTATATATATGAGAACATCATGTTGCACACTGTAAATATATACAATAAAATTAATTAACTAATTAATTAATTAAAACACAGTCATATTCCTTTCAATGTTTTAAGTGTGATGACAAAGTCCCCAAATACATTGTTGGAAAGTCAGATTTTATTCTGGAGTCCCACCCAGGTCATTGTAAGACTCTCTAGTGGAGCTTATACTCCTGTATAATCAGTCCTCCTTGCTGTTTGCCTGCTGCTGCCATCTGTCCAGAGGACACAGAGCCAGCTGTCCCCATCACAGCTGATCTCTAACTCTGACTGCTAACTTCTGGGCGTGCGGTGCACACCCCTTGCTCTGCTGAGAGATCCAGCGAGCAGTGAGCCAGTGAGATCCCACAGCCCTGGAGCAGGGCTCTGCCTGCCCAAGGAATCACCATGGCAACCAAGGCCTGGCCATCCTTGGACACCCAGCACTCCTGCAATCCTGTCTCATGTGTTGTCTATGGCCGTTGATACTTCAATGTCTCTCTTTGAACAGATGAGGGTATTTGACACTCCATTAGTATATTCAGTCAGGGGTGTCCCACAGCAGCAACCGCAGGAGACAAAACCCAACTGCTCCAGGCTCTTACACACCAGCTCTTTGAGTTCGCACACACAGAGCCATCTTCCCATAGGAAGATAGGAGGGAAGCGTGAAATAAATAAATGAGAACTGCATCAGGAGGGTTAATGGTACCAGCAGCAGATTGTGTCTTGCTCCAGCCTTTTGCTCTGGGGTTACTTCCAGGCCACCCAACTAGATCCCTCTCTGGTGATGAGTTTCCTCTTAGGGGCCCTTGTTGGCATTTCTCAGTAGCTGGTTTCATCTGCCACCCTCTAATCCATCAAACATGTTTTATTTAATGATTTTAAACCTCAAAGAGATATTTGTGTTCCATTTCCCTTCCTCCCAGAAAAGTCTTTGTCTCCGAGAAAAAAAAAGTTGCAGAATCAAATTGCTATATCAGAGATGTAATTTGTCTAACTTTACACAGAAAGGTTTCTAAGTCTTAGGTTCTTGCTGAGCCATAAGTTCATGACACATTCTTCTTTCAGAGCAGCAAGTGGGTCCGTGACCTGCAGGGACATCACTAAGAGGGGCCATTGAGAGCAAAGGGGTCTGTCTCATTAGGTACAGAATGACAGTCCTCCACCTTACAAAACATATAAAATCTGGTTCTCTCCAGCCCTAAGGGGAAAAAAACTGCTTTGGAAGGAAATGTGAACTTTTCAGCATGCATTTAGGTTCTCTCCGTTATGACATCTTTCCCATGTGTTCTGACATACTCCCTTGAAGAGGAGGGGACAGTTTGCAATGACAGCTATTCCACAAGAGCTATCCGCCAGCCTCCAGGCTTTCTGAGCTTTGCCAGGATGAATTGTACACCACCCGTGCGAGCACCATCCGTCCCGCGATCAGGAATGGGAAGAAGAGTTGAGACGACTGTGCAGAAGAACTATAAGCATTTTCCCACTCACTCACAAGCTTGGTGCTACATGTGTCTCCTTTGCCAACATAAAGGCACAGAAAATAACTCTGACATGTAGTTTGCCAAATATTTTGTTGTGTCCCTAAATTGAGCAAAACTCAGAGGATGTCACTGGGCTCCTATCTGAGAGCGCTGCCCAAATGTCCTTGGATGTAGCCGGCTTACAGTTGAATTTGGAAGCAGGAGCGTTTCAGCCTTTACCCTCCAGACCCCTCCTCTTGCCCCTTCACACTGGGTCCTTCTCAGTAACCTCACAGACTTCTACTCAGAGCCCAAGCTGCAGACACCTGTGCTGCCGCTTCCCCATCAGAGTCAGCCTCCAGAGAAGACAAGTCTTCTTTACACTGAAAGAAAAATGATTTGTGGTGCTCAGGGCTGCTCTTCCCAGTGGCCCAGAAGAATGCAGAAAGAAAAGAATGGGAATCTGAGGGCTCCCCACCCTCCAGGTGACCCTTGCAAACACACAACGAGAATCCTCTTATTTTAGAGTAAAAGCAAATCATCGAGACTGTTTGAGAATTATAAAAATCCTATGTCTTCCAAAGCAATGTAGTTTTAATCAAGACATGCTGACACTAGATCGCATCTGGTTTATGACACTATCAAATTAAATTAAATTTGATTAAATTAAATATGTAATAGTTTTGACCACGTGGCAAGCCCTGTGCTGAATTCATTTGAAATATGAATTATTTCAGAAACAGTCCCTGCCTTCAAGGAGCTCGTGATTTAGTGAAGTAAGGAGGCTTATAAGCAAATACATAACAACAGAATATATCAAGTACTTCCAAAGAAGTGCACATAAGGGACTAATGACTATACCACAGAGCCTAGGGAGGAGGTAGCCAGGCTTGTGCCCTACTAACATCCTGTGGAAGAACTACAGTCCCCACCAGCTTCCTTTGGCTTTGAAAAAAGTGACGACATCCCTAGGGTAAGAGCTGAGTAGCCACCACCTCTGATAGCATCGATTGAAAATCAGGTCAAATGCTGCCCCAGGGCATGACCAGAGAAGGCAGGCCTTGGCTGTGTGGCTCCTCTGAACTTGGCCCCTCTGAGTAGCAAAGGCCAGAGGACTCTTCCCACAAGGGGCCCAGTTGATACTCTTTTTATCTTGCTTTTATGTGAGTATCTTACTTTTAAAACTTTGCTTATTTGTTTCTGAAATGCTCAATTAAGCAAATTATTTGTTTCTGAAATGCTCACTTAAGCACTTAGGAAGTATTTTATTTAAAGAAGAAAAAAAAACAGAATGAAGAAACTGTATTGAAGCTAATTATACTTCGTAACAGCCTCTGTGAGGCTAAGTTCTCTGTCCTCATTCCAACAGACAGCAGCCATGTGATGCCACCTCCTTCCAATTGAAAACTTACCCCTTTCTTTATCTGTGACTGGGGTTTACTGTGCTTAAATCCCCAGCCCTCATGGCAGAAATCTCTCTTCGCAGATAGAATGAGATCACCTCATGATCAATGTTCCTTCAACTCTGTTTGTAATTGTTCACCAGAGGTAGACATTTCACCATGAAATTCACCTTTTTCAAGAGTGAATGAATTGCTTTCTTAAACCAAAAATACTATCTGAGTCATACAAATTTAGTATTTTAAAGTTCATAGGAGTAAAGATATGCATCAAAAAACAAAAACAAGGCCGGGCGCTGTGGCTCACGCCTGTAATCCTAGCTCTCTGGGAGGCCGAGGCGGGCGGGTTGCTCAAGGTCAGGAGTTCAAAACCAGCCTGAGCAAGAGCAAGACCCCGTCTCTACTAAAAAAAAATAGAAAGAAATTAATTGGACAACTAAAATATATAGAAAAAATTAGCCGGGCATGGTGGCGCATGCCTGTAGTCCCAGCTACTCGGGAGGCTGAGGCAGGAGGATCGCTTGAGCCCAGGAGTTTGAGGTTGCTGTGAGCTAGGCTGACGCCACGGCACTCTAGCCTAGGCAACAGAGTGAGACTCTTGTCTCAAAAAATAAAATAAAAAAATAAGAGGTTCTTTCTCTCACCCCCAGGATCCTTGCACAGCCCACCTTCCTCACCCCTGACTTAGCTGTCGTCACGGTTATCTCCTGTGTTTGTCCCCCACAAGCCAAGGGACGGAGGGCGTGCGGTGGCTTTATCTTGTTCATACTTGTACCTCTATCCCCACCCGGGTTGAAGTGAGGGAAGGCAAGGCAAAAATTGAACCATAATAAAGGAAATAGTTAAGCCCTTTAAAAATGGTAAAAAAAAAAAAAAAAATGCTACAGAGTTTAGAAGAGGCAGAGGTTACAAAAGAGTCCGGATACTAATTAACATTCATTAAATAATATTAGTTAACATTCCAAGCCACAGTCTCCTTTCGCAATCGGGGACACTGGCCTGTAATTTTCTTTCCTTGTCGTGTCCTTATCTGGCTTCGCTATCAGGGCAGTGCTGGCTTCGGAAGTCTGGAAGTATTCCCTCTTCCTCAGTTTTTTGGAAGAGTTTGAGGAGGATCAGTATGAGTCCCACTTTACATGTTTTGCAGAACGCTGCTGTGAAGCCATCTGGTCCTGGGCTTTTCTTTGATGGGAGATTTTTTACTATTGATTCAATCTCCTTACTTGTTAATGGTCTGTTCAGATTTTCTATTTCTTCTTGATTCGGTCATGGTAAGTTACATGTTTGTAGGAATTTATCCATTTCTTCCAGGTTACCCAATTTGTAGGCATATGATTGTTAGGGGAAAATAGCCAAGAAGGCAAACCTTGAGCCGGACCGTGAAGACTGGGCAGGTCTCTGACTACATTTTTTCAAGGATTGTTGCTCTGTGAGGGAGACCAGACTTGCAAAGGCAAGCAGCAAAAACTAAGAGGCGACTTGACTGAGAAATATACATAATGGAATAACAAAAAATGAAACTGAAAAGACAAAATTGGAACAATACTGTAAAGACCTCAAAATGAGAAATAAATCTGGGCTTAATCAAATACACAGGAGGGAACCTGTACTTTTTTTTTTTTTTTTTTGGAAATAGTCTAACTATGCTGCACAGGCTTGAGGGCAAGGGCATGATCAGAGCTCACAGCAGCCTCAAACTCCTGGGCTCAAGCGATCATCCCGCTTCCGCCTCCTGAGTAGCTGGGACTACAGGCAGGTGTCAGCATGCCCAGCTAATTCTTTACTTTTTTGTAGAGATAGGGTCTCGCTATGTTGCCCAGGCTGGTCTCAAACTCCTGGCCTCAAGCAATCTTGCTGCCTCAGCCTCCCAAAACTCTGGGATTACAGGTGTGAGCCACCGCACTCAGCTGTACATTATTTTGACCAAAACTGTAACAAGTCTGAGCCTAGGAAAAGTAATCTGACGGGGTGGATGCAAGGGGAAGACAGAAAGTGAAACTGAACGTCAGAAGACCAGGTAGACACGAGACTACCGTGGGAGTGAAGAGAGACGTAAAACAAACGCACGCCAGAAAGAATCTGCCGAAGAGTTAACTGAACAAACAGGAGGAAAAAATCCACATGAAAATGACGAGAAAAAAGTTGGCTCAGTAAGAAATAAATCCAGGTGAATATAATGCGAAGAGTAAAACTTTCAGAACTTAAGCAGAGTTGGTTACAGAGTTGGTTCTCTGTATCCACGGCTTTCGCATCCATAGATTCAACCAACCCCGGATTTAAAATATTCAACCACAAAAAAAACAAATTACGCAAAGTTCCAGAAAGAAAAACTTGACTTTTCTGCATGCCGAGGACTATGCTGAATCCGCACGAGTGATTATACTAGTTACTGCAAGTCATCTAGAGATGATCTAAAGCATACGGGAGGATGCGCGTAAGTTACGTGCAAACACCGCACCGATTTTTACAGGAGACTTAGGCACCCACAGATTTTGGTTTCCTCGCAGAGTCCGGGAACCCGTCCCCACCGACAGCGAGAGTCGACTGTATTTAAGGTGGGATCGGGTTCTTTGAAAAGATAAACAAAACCGACAAACCTTTGGCCAGACTAAGAAAAAGAGAACCAGTAAAATCAGAAATGAAAACGGAAACACTACAACTGATACCACAAAAATACAAAGAGACCATCAACAATTACTAATACATACCTACAAGTTGGATAACCTAGAAGAAATGGACAAATTACCAGAAACATACAACCCACCAAAACTGAATCAAGAGCAGAAAATCTGAACAGATCGATAACAAGTGACATTGAATCAATAATTTTAAAATCTCCCAGCAAAGGTGACTGTAACAAATAATGCATTGTGTATTTCAAAACTACTAAAAGAGTAGATTTTAAATGTTTTCACCAAAAAATAAACACGAAGGACGTAATTAGCTTGATTTAATCACTCCACAATGTAAACATATTTAAAACATCACACTCTACCCCATAAATATATAATATATACAACTGTCATTCAGAAATTTTAAAAATAAAAACGGAAAAATTCTGATTGTGAATGAAAATTGCTGAAGAATTTGAAGCACTGGATTGACGCGTTACAGACAGATCCCTGAAGCAACCTGGGTACAAAAGTTTACAGCCTGAACAACTCGAGGGCACTTGAAAACTGCTTCAGGTAAATGACTGAGTAGCAGAAACAGGTGACCGCGTACTTACTCTGCGTTATTTCAGACACATTTGAATCCTTCGGTGCAGACACAATCGGATTTTGAAATGCTGCATTTCTAACAAATGTTAGAAATGTAAGGTCAATCAAATCATGAGCTCTTCAATGACAGGTGGGTAGGTACCAGGGGTATTTTAGCCAAATGGACGTTTGGGCCAAAGGCAATGTGGTGAAGAGGGTTTGGAGAAACAGACTTCGATCTGATTCCCAACTCCAACATTCAGCGGCTGTTACTTACTCAAAGCATGTCGTTTTAACCTCTAAACCTCAGCTTTTTCATCTACAGTATGAAGTAAACATCTAGCCTGCAGAATCATTGTAAAATGAATGCAAATGCGTGACTTGGCCCCGTTATTATCATATACTCACTATGATTTGAATACTCGATGATTCTATGATTAAAAGTAATAACATGATTTTAATTACTTTGGCAGGATAACAGAAATAAAAAGCATCACATCTGGAAAACTGGTCTTTCATTCTCTGCATACAGACAGGTAATACCTGGCAACACATCCTGCCCCTTCCCCAAATCAAGATCAGCACTGCTGCTCTGCCCGGGCCAAAGAAACAGAACATAAGAAGAGCAGAACACAGAAGACAGTGGAAGGGAGAGGAGAACAAACCTCCGAGCCCCAGACTGGAAATCAACACCGCTGTGCCACTGCTCAGGTAAAGAAATTTCAACACAACAGGAAATAAACACATCGGAGCTGTTAGGATCTCTAGTTAAGACTCTCTTCCTTATTCACAGGAGATTCCACCAGCCCAAACTGGTGCTTAATAAGTGCTCATCAACTGACATGTATACATTTCAGTTCCTAACCTAATTAATGGTAAGCTGAATATTGAGATACTACGGTACAAGTTGGCTGGATCATCAAACACGTCTGTTCACTCTGTTCCTGAATTAAGAGGAACGTTTAATTCCATTATATGGGTATCAGGAAATCAGAAATCTTGCCAGGAATATCCCATGCCCCACCCACGCATCCGTCCCCTACTTTGAAGCACTTAGGGAAGAAATAAACCGTTCGTCTACAACTGCCTGCATCAAGAAAACAGGACGCTGATCAAATGTGAGGAGGACTAGAGTGCACGGCCACGAGGCAGGGGCTTTGGTCTTCACTGGTGTCTCTAGTCTACAGCATCTAGAACCGTATCTGGCACATAGTAGTTGCTTAATAAATACTTGCTGAAAGAATGAATGAATTATTCTTTGAAGAAATAATTTTGGGCAACCTAACCAAGATCATTTTCAACGCTGAACTTTTTCTTAAGGCTTTGGAAGCGTCCTATTATTTTACATGACATTTTTTCCCAGCCACTCTTATGGAAGAGTATCTTCAAAAGAAATTTCTTTTACATTATAAAATTGACTACATTGCCCTAATTGAGCCAAAAGCGGACAACCTTAGAAAAAACTTTCTATGAAACCCTGTTGCAATATAATTTTATTAGCAGCTTTTCATCAAAATTCACATTTAGAGGATCCGAAGGACTGTCTTAGAAAACTCTAACGCATATGTAATTGGATTTCAACAACAAGGTAGAGCTTATTCTCAGCACAGCACAGCCCTTACAAAGTTAACACTTAATTCACTACTGAGAATTAAGTGCAGTTTTATCAGGAACTAAAAACGAACTCCGCGTGCACAGTTGTCACTTAAAGCAAAGCTCCATGAAAATGTAACGTACTTCCGTGACTGTGAGTGTCAGTGGCAAACATCACTGGCTCCCAGTCAACCGACAGTAAAGCAACGTCCAGTCAGAACACAGGTGCAGGGGCTCTCGTCCAATCCAGAGCTAGGATCGTTCTCCAAGAGACCCCGAGTCAGTGCTCGCGGTAAGATGCCGTGCCGCGGCACGAGCACAGAACACACCGACTCGCGTGCACAGACTGTAACACCCCACAACAACACGACACGAAGGGAAGCCTTTGTCTACATCAGAAAGCGCTGTTTTATCCAGGGCAGTACGGGCTGGTCACTGCCGATCCACTGAAACTCTGCTTCCTCCAGCCTGAGCGGTATTGTAGGAGTCACAAAGCTGACACTTCATGCCTAACGTATGGAACTGAACCGTGGACCGCCCGTTACAGTCATTGCAGTGAATCTGAAAAATGAACAGATAGTTTCAAAGTAAGTGTTTTAACCCTTATAGACACAAATAGCATCATCTGCTCCCAACAATCATATTAAAGATGTGGAAATACATACGTCTAAACATTTCCATCAGTAGAAATATTTTTTATTTTTTCACTGAAAACTCTAAAGCGGCTATTAATGTTGGTTTTAAATTTAGAAAACAAAAATGCAGATGTGAGTAAAAAAGGCTTATTTTAAGGTAGCAACAGTTCTCAAATAGTATAAATAGTACAAACAAGAAAATTCACCGAGGCATAATCAGATCAACATCTACTATCTAAAATTCAAAACGACATACATGATTTCATTATTTGTCATTAACACTTAAAAATTTATCTTACTCAATAAAACTGAAATTTTCATATAAATAACATTTTTACTTATTTTTAGGTTTGATATATACTAAGTTCCCTGTCTCCTCTGCCTGAGGAATGAAGGCAAGTCCGCAAAGGACAGTTCCTTAAATTGAGGAAAGAGAAAGAGAGGCTCTTGACTCATCCCTAAAACGACAGTGAGATGCCAGTTAAGAATCAATCTCTGCCGGTGCTGAGTGAGATCCTGAAGAATGAAAAGGTGTTAACCTGAAAATAAGTCAATACGCTACTATGCAAGAAAAGCACTAGCTTTAGAATAGTCACCGCACAATAAGCAGAAAATCTCCAAGTTTGCTCTAAATTATTATTTGGAAAATTATTCCTTCAAAAATATGATCTAAATGCAGAAAGATCAGTGACTGCCTAAGCCGGGGGTGGTGGGACGTGAGTGCTAAGGGCATGGGGTGATGAACACGTTCTAGTATTACGGTGATGTTTGTGTAACCACATGAATGTACTAAAAATAACTGAATCACTCACTTTTAAACAAATGACTTGCATGTGAATTATATCTTAGTAAAGCTATTTTGTCAAATAATTATCTACATGGAACATGGCACAATTCAGCTTCTAGTAAAACAACACATGATTATCATGTATTATCAGCATTACAGTATCAGTATCATGATCATCAGTATTACAAAAGTTACCTTTCATTGCCCTCACTAACAATTATCCACACGAACTATGAAACACTCCAGTGTGAATAAAACGAAAAACAATTTTATTTGGCTTTGTTATGTAGTTTTTATATGTGTATGCAGAAGTATTCGAAGATGCTCAGAAAATTTATAGTATGTCCAAAAATTATTAAAGCACCAGAAAGCTACCTTTCCCATTCTGATCTAAACTCAACACTGTGCTGAGAAGAGACAGGAACATATCTCAATTAAGGAAAGGAACATAAACATTCCCTGTAAGACAAAAGGCGTATCCCTTAGGTTGTAGGCTAATTAAGACTAAATAAAGTCTAAGATAGAAAAAGGGTAATAGACATTAAAAACCAAAAAGTCACCTTCAAAAACCAGCAAACATGTCCTCTTAAAACAAAATCTAAAACAATTAAAAATGAAACACAATTAAAGCATCAGACCAGCGATCCACCTCCAGACAGTGACATTACTGACTCTTGCTAGTAATGAGTAAATATTTCACAGTCAAGTTTTCGCCTGCCACCTAGTGGTGGGAAAACCTGCATGAAGAAGGTCTCCTTGGCACCGTTTTTCTCCCTGTCTGAACTCAACTGAAATTTAAACATCATTTGTCCTTCCCATTAATCATTACGTTGGTATCTATGTCGAAGCAGCATTTTTCAGACAAATTTGAGCAAAAGAGCAAAAGTAAATACGAATGTCAACAAGGACCCTGAGAAGTTTTAAGCACTGACTCCACTCACATCCACAGTCACGTTCTGGTACTCTGAGGGCATAGGCGTCTGCGCCACCTCGTCGTCCAGCTGCCGCCAGTACCTGGTCATGTCTAGAACAGAGTGCATGCACAGCGGACACCTGTAGCCTCTAGGAGACACAGAAAGGTTATTCTCCAAACACTAGATGCAGAGCAAATCAACTCAGGCATACAAGAAGATGGCACGTAAACCATCCTAGACAGGGCATTATCCTTTATTTCAAGACAGTCTCTGAGGAACCTGGGGACCTTTACACTATAAAAGTTTTAAAATGAATTCTGTATCTTATGATATTTTTCAAACCTAAGTCTTATTCCTCAGTTCTCCAAAATGGAGAGACATTAGTTCATATTCTTTGTAGAATATACTGCATGTGTTTTTAAAAACCAGTTAAGCTACTCCTCATCTAAACAAGCTTAATTTCTTAATATATTCATGCAAAGAGATTGTTTATTCAGATCGTATTATTTCCTTTCTAAAAATTTGAAAAAGTTCCCCTCTATCTGGCTTTCACATTAAATTATAATTTCTGCCCATCAATTTGCAGAGCCAAAATACATTTATACACTCTCCTCTTTCCTAACTGTTCTCATTTTTAACAACCTTCCCCGCAGGAAAGTCTCCACTTGAGACAATCTTTTTACCAACTTTCTTTGCAGTTCATTATATTAGGCTGATAGGACAACCTAACAACATTTTGAGCGACATTATTGGGCATTTTTACAACACTGCAACTGCCTCTGGCGGAGACTGTGCCCCCTGGTAAGGATGGCCAGAAAACAAGAGACATCTAATTGTCGGATTGGAGGAGCTAAGGCTTAACAGAAACAGGGATAAACGTGTGTTTCTGTCTCTAAGACGCTTTGTCCAATTTAACACCCCATGTACCCCACCCATTTCAGCGTAAGTAGCAATACCTGCCCACCTCCCCACCCCTACACACACAAAAAACAGACATCTTACAATCATAATTTTTTAAAATACCATCGAATACTCACTTTTTCAACATTTCTTCATAACACGTGCTGAAAGAAAATATAACATTATTTTAGTACGACAAAAACTGTCTCCACTATTATCAAACACCTTTGAGGAAAAATAAAACGTTACCTTACCTATGTAGGAGATGTCCGCAGGGCAGGATGTGGGCAACGATGCGAGAGGTGTGAATGTCCTGTAAAGACAGTAAACCTCGGTGCTCACACGAAGACAGTAAAATATCCAAGCATTTTAGATTAGACACAGATTTCCAAAGTAAAAAATATTTTAAGCTTACCTCCAAACATATCGGGCAATTCTGCCGGGAAACATTTTCAATACACTGGTTAAAAGAGAAACTCACGTTAACAAAAGCTTAACTCGGTGAAAACCTCAGCTGTTAATAGTAGTGTTAATAAAAACAACACAACCAACTTACTAAAAGTAGTAGTTAACATTAATACATGCTTCCCACACATCAGCAAAGGGTTTAGCAGTTTTTTAATTATCACAACTATCTCAGGCTTGGCACATTACCGGAAACAATGAAAATGCTCAAAAAACTTTAATTATTCAGATTACCTTCATTTTACAGGTAAGAAAAGTGACCTAGGGGGTCTTGGGATCGGGGACAAGATGGCAGACGAGAAAAACCGCCAGACAGAGTGTCTCTGCAAGAAAGACAGATTTTAGAAGAAAGCGAAAAAAAATAAACATGCAGACAAACAGATGAGGGTGAGGAGGAAGGTGCCTGAAACTACAGGAGACTCCACGGGAAGAAGTTGCGGAGGAGAACTGGAAAGAGAAAGGCCCCTGAGAGGCTGGGAGACCAGCGACAAGGGTAGGTGGAGCGTGAAATTTCCCCTCCCTTGCATCTGGGACTGCTGGTGGCTTCTGAGCTGCAGGAGAGACCTGCCAACACCACCCAGAGACGGCTGCCGCCAGTGAGCGGTGAGCCTCTTGCGGACACGGCACCAGGCTCCCGGCTCCCTCGGGCACCTCCTGGGCGCAGACCCGAGCAGATGGGCAGGCGCCACATTGCATCATCCTCCCCTTCCCCTCCCTACCGGTGGTGCCAAGAGAGAATTTCGCCACCACCTGGAGCCATCTGCAGGGAACGGGACCTTTCCTTTGGGGCCCTGCAGCGGACTGAGGGTGCTCCGACTGTGAGCTCCCCACCCACCAGCCCTCCCAGGCACTGCCTGCCTGGTGACTCCAGGAGAGCGGGACAAATCCCGAGGCAGAGAGACATCGATCCAGCCTGGGCACCCTGTGGGTGACTTAGGACCGGCACGCCTCTCCCTGGCCAGGTCAGGGACTGAACTCTGGGACCCACGGGACAGGCCTGCAGACCAGATCCCGCATACCCAGGTCTCAGTCGCATTGCCCTGGGCCACAGAAGGGATAACTGTGAAGAGCCTACTGAGGAGTGTGTGCCTTCAGGGGCGGATCAGCGTGCTTGAGGGGCAGCCCTCCTCCCATGGGAAGGCCGTGCGCCCAGCTAAGGCTGCACCACAGCCAGGGGAGACCCGCTGGCGTGGGGACCTGCCCGCTGGCAGAGGCCCAGAAGAGGCTGCGGAGCCGGGGAGGGTGGAAAGGAGTGAGACTTGCTCCAAACTGCAGGTCTCAGACAGCCCCACCCCCACACGCAGACTTTCTGGCTGAGTGGAGTCATTTCAGCCCCTCCCTGACAACTTTGCCCAGAAGCAAAGAAAAGCCTTTTGACCCCTGCTAACAGCGACTGTGGTGCCTGAGGGCAGGCTTACCCAACCAAGCTCTGCCCAGACTCACTCCCAGACCCGCCCCCACTGAGGTGGAGAATAAGAACACACCTGGAAATCCCAGGGCACCACCACCACGTGAAGCGCTAGAGTGCCTCTCCAGAGGAACCAGAGCTG
>CAUYRT010085879.1:0-12628 GCA_963574885.1 Lepilemur ruficaudatus | reverse complement strand
CTGAATTGGCCAAAGCTCCTATCACTGGATTGTGAATAATTCCATTAATTGATTAAAGTGGAAGACTTCTTTGTTTGATCTTTTAGAATGGTTTTACCAACACAGGTAGTTCAGTAAGCACCTCCTTTTATTTTTTTTCTTATTTTAATCTGGTAGTTTAACATTCACTGACCTTATATAAGTTAGGAGATATTCTGGAGGTTTCGTCCAGCCTTCAAATGCCATGATTTGGAAAATTTTCATTGGCAACACAGCCTTGCTGTGGAATCAGGAATTACCTACGGTTACAAAAGAGAACAGTCTTTTTGATCTGTTCTATTCCCTCCTGAGTACCTGATCTCTTTGAATGTTCTGTGTGGAATGTGTTTACCCCTTTATATATTTTAAACACATGATTGGCTGAACCCCTACTGTTTCAATTGTAATTTCCATTTGAAGGTACTGAAGCTTCTGGAACTTGATAAGCTTTTGTAACTAAAAAATAAATGGCTCACACAGACTGAGATTGTTCTCATAAAAAGTGGAATTTCATCAACTTCTCTTTGTTCTGTTGGGTTCTGCTGGCACAAAGACACCTGAATCCCATCAGTCAGCTGGAACTACCATTTTTGTCCTTGCTTGGGTTATAGGGTTGACTAACAAATTGTTTGGCTTCCAGAAAGCAGGAGAACTGCTTTGGGGAACTGGAGCATAGAAACATACAATGTGTTGGAACATCTCTTTAGCTGGGAAGGATATTTGTCCAATTTTAAAGGGGGACTCCTATTGGTTATTAACTTATATTCTTCATGAGGCCTTTAATTAAACTACACCAAGTCCATAGCAAAAATTTTAAGCAGTTCACTTTTAAATGGATACAAAGACTTAAAAACTGCAAGATGAAGTGAGAATTAGACTCATGATATAGGTTGTCCCAGATTTTTACCCAAATAAAACTCCTGGTATCAGCTTCATTGGCTTAAATTGGACTTCTGTAGTTGGAAACGAAAAGCAAATCAGGAGGTATCAAATGGAAGTCCCGTTTTTGGATATACCAGATCCTGTAGTTCTGCTGTAGCAACCTGAAAGTCTGAAGAAATTATAAGTTAAAAGAGAAAAAATGTAATTATGTCTCTGTGGGCTTGTGAGCCTGTTAAGTTAGTGAAATTTTGCTTTTCTAAAGTGAGCCTTCCTACTAGGCAGGCTTTTAGAAATTCTTATTCTAGAAAATTGCAGCAGAACATTGTTCTGTAAAAAATTTATATCATTGCTTTTCTTCCCCTTTTTAAAGGAAAGATTTTTCCTCAATTGGCTAGCAGACACAGGAGTTTCAGTTAACACCCATTTTCATAATGTCTTTAAAATTTGAAACATTATCTTTTATCACAAGGTTATAAATGGTGAGAAGGCATTTAAATTGAGTGATTCACCAACAATATGCTAATAAATGTTGATATCTAAAAAAACGTAAAATAATGCAGAGGCTTATTTTAAGACATACAAGTGTGAAAGGGTGGTATGCTGCATAGCGTGTGCTAATTATACTGGCCAATCCAACTAGACAACCACAGATTTGCAAACGTTGCCTCTCAATAGGAAAGCATAGAATTTGACTCTGACAGTTGTTCCCTAATATGAACCACTGCAGTAATGTGAGGGTGGGGAACTGGGAGGTTTCTTTGAGGAGCATGCAGAGTCATCAGGAAACCCAACAAGAGCTGTTAACCTTCAAAATGGCATTAAAAATGCCATATAATTCAACCTTGCTTTGTGCTGTTTGCAGTCAAAGAATACCTTCCAACGATTTGCATGGGTAAATGAAAAAGAGAGGAAAATACAAAGAAAAATGAGAAGTGAATACAAAGGTTTTTGAATAAGATTTGAAAAAAGAAAAAAAGAGCTGGCAGAAGGAACTTGTGTCCACAACAAAGTCTTGAGTTCACTTTTTATACAAGGGTACAGAAATGTTTTGGGTCTTGGATCCAAAAGGCTAACAAATGTGAAGGCACCTAGGAAGGCATAATGGCATTTTTAGTCATGTCACCCTGACTGACTCACAAGTGTGGAAATCTCAGCAGATTTCATAAGTGCAGTAAAAAACCAATCTGAATATTATGTGAGCATTTTAGAAAGCTGTACCGAGGAAATGAAAACAGTTGAATAGATGGAATTAAACATTATTTTCAAAGTCATTTACAATGTCACATATGCAAACAGAAAAGAGACAAGAAAAGAAATATTGCCTAGCAAATCAGATAATTATATATATATATACACACACATATATAAAATTTAAACGCACATTTCTTTTAATAATTTCACAGTGGCTTCAGTTCTAGCAATCACAGCATTCATTTAAGTTTTGGAAATAGAATTGGGCAAGCCTGGCCCTGGGTAAGAATGAAAGCTGGTGAAGATCTTTGCTTTCTAGTCTCCCTTTGCTGGTCACATATTGTCCACTTAGGCTCTTGCTTCTAAGCACCCAGTGTCCTCATGGGGCCAGTGAGTCTCTCTACCACCTTATATTTGAGCCTGTCCCATTCATTCATTCAATTTTTCACACATAAAATGAATATATATTTCTATATATTTTTCCTCCTCTTTTTCTCATGCTTAAATTTACCAGTATTTTTCCTATTTCTTTTGTTTCATAGCAATTGGTTGACCTGATATACTAATTCACCAAAAGGCATTATTGTATGTTGATGTATTGCTTTGCATCTCCCAGGGAATTCCTGACCACATGGCCTTATTCTTTAATAATGTCAGTATTTTAATCCTTACTTCAGTTAAAGGAGGTGATTTTGAGCAAAGAGACACACACAATAATCACCTCAAATCACATGTGTGACAGCCAATCCTACCCATATTTGAAGTAGTCTTAGGATTAGGCTAGAGAAGATTCTTATTGAAATCTAGATCTTGAAACTTTCTCCTTGGCTCTTTTTTTTCCTGTGGGATATAGTCAAGGTAGTTCCAAAGTCCCCTATGGTTACAGGATATGCCAGATACTGGGTCCTATTCACTATAAGCTGTGTGGATATAATTTGGCCCATGCTTTTTAGCCTAGAAATTTCAGAAAATCTGAATAAAGAGCTCTAAGAAAAAATTATATGGAAAAAAAGATCCTATAGGACATGAGAAACAGAGTGCCAAGGTGGATGAATATAAGATGTCAAAAAAACCTGGGTGATGGCTCTGACTTGCTTCTGAGCAATCTGGTCCAGCCCTTAACCTCTCTGAGTCCTCAACAGTAAAATGGGGTGGTCACTGCTGCGCCTCTGGAGGCTCCCTGAAACAGTTTTAAACCTACAGGATTAGGTGACTTATTTTTTTCTAGCTTCTCCAAATCTGCTTGGTTTGAATACGGCTTCCTATTAGGAATTAAAACTGGGATTCAGTAGGGCAACTCTGCTTTATCAATGAGGGATACTTTGGGGTCACGTTAACCCCTGTTTCCTGATGTATCCTTTACTAAGAATCCTATAGCATGAACTCCTGCCAGGATTTCTGGAATTTGAAATCCTCTATTTAATAAATATTTAGCATTTAGTCTCTTTGAAGGACAAGTTTCTCTTCCTCCTGAATGTACACAAACAGGGGAGGATGATACTCCTGTTTGCTGAAGGAGTGATTGCTCCATGGACAGTGGGACTGGGAGTTTCAGGAGTTCAGGCCCTTCCTGGCTGAATGCAAGTCTCATAACCCCCTAAGGCAGTCTTGGGAGGGCTAAGTGGGCACTTCCTTGGGGTTTCTCTTTATTTAGGGGCAGCTTCTGATGTCTTGGGTTTGTCATCTCTTCAGACTGTTTCAGGTCCTTTCTCTATTTCTTGTAGAACTCTGGTGTCTCTGAGCTCTTCAAGCCCCCTCTCATTCCCTGTGACTTGCCCAGAGGACAATTTGTAGCAGAGCCCAGTTTCCTGTAAGACAGCCTGCTTTTCCCCCACAGCTCTTTCAGGCTGTAGTTCTTCCAAATAACAGCTCTTTTAAGGACATTGATATGAGTCCTCTAGATCAGTGGTCCCCAAGGTTTTGGGCACCAGGGACTGGTTTCATGGAAGACAATTTTTCCGTGGATGAGGGGCAGGGGGAGGGTGGTTGGGGACTGCAGCTCTAGATTAGTTTTGAAGAAACAAATCTGTATAAATACTATCATAATTGTAACTGACCCCTCAGCAATTTTCTACCTTTCTCCAAGCTATGGAAATAGTTTGTTGATTTTTCCTTTGACTTGGAGTGAATTCTCAGATACCCAAAGCATTCCAGGATACTACAATTCTCATTTCATGGGGGATAATTCAAGAATCCAGGGAGCTTGGCAAACCCTCCTGTTTATATTTATTTCCTTGGGTACAGCAGCACATAAGGAATCAAGATTCAGAAGCAGCTTTGGGCTTCTCATAGTTCCCTGAGGTAATTATGCAAAGTAAACTCTAATAATGATCATGGGTTATACACATAAGAGCAGCTTAAATCCATGCTTCATTTAAGCTCATTGTGATGAGCGGATATTTGGTTGCTTGTTGCTTTTTCTCTGTGGGCTAGAGATTAGCGTTTATTTTAGGGTAGCATAATTTGTTCTTCAAGAGAAGACAGTGAAATGTTGAAGAAAATCACATTCTGAGGCATGACAAATGAGTTGAACCTTGGACACTGTATATGTGTGTGTGTGTGTGTGTGTGTGTGTGTGTGTGTGTGTGTGTTCAGCTTTCATTGTCTAATTCTTCAAAGCCCAGAAGTGGGAGGGCTTCTTATCAGGGACATGTCTGTGGAAAGGGACCGTGTTTCCTATGGATAAATGTCTTCTCTATCTGTGGTGCATGGCTAGGACTTTTCTGAGATCATCAGACCACTATCTCATTTTCTTTAAAAAGAAGTATAATTCAAAGTCGTAGCACTACTGAAAAGATTAGGAAGTAATATAATGTTATAATTTTGCTGACTTTGTGGGCAAATTAACTGCATTGTTGAAGGATTTAAAATACTTGGCTGTGAAGGTCTGTTGATGTCAGCCACTGTCTTCCCTAATTCCACCGATTTTTTAGGCCCTACTGTCAGCAAGGCGCCGGCTAAATTCTCTCCAGACTCCATGTTAATCCTGAGGGAGGCAGGAACTGAGCATCAGAAACCTTATCTGTGTGGGGAGGTGGAGTCTGGAATCCTGCCACATATACATGGGAACGAGGAAAGGACTCAATTTCTGACATGCTACGAAACAGCTCTAACCCATGACATCTGATTGGCACCCTACTTCCTAATCTGTTGCAGGTGTCAGGCAATGTCAGTTAGAATCTGGATTACTTTATTCTAATATTTCAGAGGCATACTGTGATTCAATTCATTATCATTTCTGATAGCTAGACTTATGTTTTTTTTTTCTAAATAGTAATTTTGATGATGGCTCAGTTTGATTGAGCACACTCAGCACCATGTGGAATGTGCTTTTCATGCATTTTTACCTGGATTATCTCATTATATTCTCACAACAATTCTATGAAGTGTTTTTATTATCCTCATTTTACAGTTCAGAAAATGAAAGCTTTAAAAGGTTAAATAACTTACCTGAGTTTACACGGCCAATGAATTTCAGAGCCAGAATGCGAAGCCACATTCCCTGACTCTAAGACGTGTTTTTTAACCAACCTCTAGTTGTTCATTACATCATAGGCTTTCCTTTTTAAGGACTCAGGTCAGAAAAGATTTATCTTAAAACCAGATAAATCTTGTTCTAGCATCTGGTTTGTTTACGTCTGAGGGAAACACTGCAAACATTAGGTGTGTTAACATTAAAATTTGTACATTTTCCTTCTGCCCTGATTTTCTCATTTTCTAATTTGGATTGTGTGGTATATATTTCAGTGTGCTGTTTAGAGCAATACGTGCTGCTGCTACACCTCTCACCAACTTTACACACATAATCGCTCACATAATCATCCAGTGCTGGTGTTCCTGGCTGGTGGGCTGCCTTCCTCACGATGATTCATGGATTTAGGCTTCCCATAGGTCTGCACAGTCCTCTGCACTCAGCTGGTGAATCAAGAATGAGAAGGTGAAGTAGGCACATTTGCTTCTTAAGCAACTTGGCTGGACGTGACACCCATCACTCTGGCAAGAACCATTCACATGACACCATTTAAGGCAAGACGACTAAGGAATGTGATCCTTGGCTTGCATTCTGCTTTTTGGCAACAGCTGCTTACTGTGATGTCGGAACCAGAATCTTCGGTGGACAACCAGACATCTCTGCCGTGTTTGGTAATATGTAGCTGTCCTTTTGTTGAAAGGGTAGAAGCAAATGTTAAAGAAAAGTGCCTGGAAATAGCTTGGTAGCTGCAAACCTGGAAACGCTATGCTTGCATGGGTCCTGGAAGGCTGTGCGCCTCTTGGGCCAAAGTCACTGGATGCATTTGTGCAGTTTATGTGACTGGGCTTCTGTTTTATATGTGATTAAGTTTAATCTTCGAGGTTAGGTTCTGCCAGACAATTTGCTTGTCACTTGATGCCCCACGCCTAGGGTGCCAGACCCTAGTCTCTGTCCTTACATCTGCTAGCTGGGATCCTCCTCCAGGGCTGGTGGAGCACCAAGAACCATAAAGCTGATAACACCTGACTTTGAACACAGCCAGTGCTTGGAGACCTGATGCCAGGCATCTCTATTGATTTCTGGGTTTCCTTGTGTAGTCCCTACTTTACAGTAGTTTTTACTTATGGGTATATCAAGTTGGTTTACCAGTTGGAGGCTTTGACCCACAACACTGAGAATGATCTGCTTCATATCTTCAATTGACTAGCAGGTTGCTGCCTGCATCTAGTTTGGCAGATGGTCACCAGTGACGTACAGTTTTACTTCCTGTGTTCCCATTCCTCTCTTCTGGTTATTCTGTTCTAGCCTCAACCCCATCGAGTGTCCAGTCCCAAACAGAGAATGTATATAAGCCTAACTCGGTCATTTCCCACTTCAAGTACTCCTCCTCATGGTTATTTATACTTTGTCATATTCCTGATACCCCTAGCTGATCATGAACTTGAAACCTTACTAACTCCCAGGCTACTTGTGCCTTGTAAATATCCATATTCACCATCCTTTGCTTTCCACCTTCCACAAATCCAGAAAGGTACTCATAGATCAGAGGAGGGACACACATCTTAAGTCGGATCCCTCAGTGCAGGAAAGTGGCCCAGGCCCATGTGAGAAATATGGCTCAAATTTCACCTTTTGGTAGCAGTTCAGTATTTCCAACATGACAATCTCAGAGAGTAGATGAATAAAGTTCACTTAACCTTTTCACATACCTGAACTCCCCAGTTACGCGGTATTAGCGGTCATGTATGGCTGGATACATGATTTATATTTCCCCCACCTTACAAAAAAGGCAAAAATGAGTGAAAGAACTTAAACTGTCTTATATAATTTTTTTTTAGGTAGAATGTTTGAGACAGCAAACAAAAAATTCTTGCTTTAATTGAAGAGTATAAAGGAAATATCCACTAAAGAGATCTTTCCTTTTTGGATTGCTATCCTGCAGTGCAGGGCACTACTTGGGAGATATTCATGCCTCTGGGTAGGAGAGAAGTACTTAGAGGCTGCTCCTTTACATTGCCTGTGCCTCAGTTTTTACTGTTTTGTCCTTTTCTCACACAGAACAGCATCAAAAAAGGGAATGGTTATTGCTCAGAGAAGCAGGACTTTGTTCTATAGTTTGATGCACTATGTACTTGTGAGGACCCTGAATGAATTTCTTCTTTGTGTGGACTTGGGTTGGTTCAGTAATTAAAAATGATGATAGCAATAGACTAGCACTGGGTCACATGACTTCTTTAGGCCCTTTTAGGAGACATTCATACGGAGAAAGGAAGCCTCCATGACCGAGAAATTTATTTTCTATGCGCACCTATTATAAATGTGGCTGGCTTGCTAAGCAGACAGAATGCTGCCTTTTTGGTGCTTTATTTGGCCCATACGGTGTTATTTCATTTTTAGAATTAGTGCGATTTTAGCTGGGATCATGTTCTTCATTTAACCATGGAGCTCACCATTCTACAGAGCTGATTCATACTTTTCCAGGGCCTGGGACTATTTTGTGATCATCTAAGGGGTTTGACTAAAGTGGGTGTTTCATTGAACACTGTGCTTTATAAGGTCTTTTTTAAAATTTATTTAATTTTTTTTAAATTTCAGCATGTTATGGGGGTACAAATGGTTAGGATACGTTTGTTGCCTTTCCCCCTCTTCATTAAAGGGGGAAAAGATAATGGAATTTATATTTATTGGGAAGCTACTTTCTGCCAGGCATGTTACTTGTATATTATTTCAATTAACACCCACAGCCATCTTTTGAGTAAGCCAGTACCTTCCATTATACAAATGAATGAACTAATATTGTATAAATGGCCCCCATATACGTAGCAGAATGGTATGTAGATGGCAGGCTCTGAATCCTATTTCTGGAATTTTCCTCCCTTCACTCTCTTGACTCTCAAGGTTTATAGAAACTGCAGACAGTATCATGTTTATGCTTGGTAAATAAAACCCAGCAATAAATACTAGTAATGCAAGGGAAAAAATTTCATTTTGAAACTAGGGCACATGACTACTTGCCTTTCTTTCTTTTGAACAAAGCACCTACTGATTTCAAGGACAATTTTGTGCTTATAAAAAAACCTTGAGGTACTCTAATCTTTGATTACTAGTTTTATATATGTATATAAAAATCATATTTTTTATTTTTCATGTACTCACAGTATAATAGGGATAGGTGGTAATTTTGCTATTGAATACAATCATGTTTATGCAGTGCATTGGAATGCATGCTGAGTTTTGCAGTTGAAAACAGCTAAGGCTGACATAAATACTATTATAGAAACACAGATATTTACCTATTAGTATACTACCAATACTGCTGTTTCCAACTTTCACAGTAAAGATGTGCATGTGTTTAGAATCATACAAATTCTAAACATTAAAAAATATAATATATATAGGATATAGACATACAGTATATATATACTAATTATATGCTTACATACTTTAATATCTGATTTATATTCTATTCATCACTTATGCTTTCTAAGAAGCTATGAAGATAGTAATGTGACACACTAGAAGTACTGTCAGCATAAGATATAAAAAGCAGCAGGAGATAAGTGGTCTTGTTATTGACTGAAGTAAAGTAGAATGACCCTATGATTCAGATCTGATTGACTTAACTACTTCATTCCATATGGACAATGTCAGAAGGCCATTGTGAAATAATCATTTGCCTTAAAAATGTCATTACTTTATAAAGGCACGATTCCAACCTTATCAGAATGTCAGAGCAGAAGCCCTGGCAACTGCATTTGTTGACTGGCAGGAAACCCATCTGTAAGCCAGTGATATGGGGATCTGGCATCTGTGGAATGTGATTTTATTTTATGGAGAATAAAGAAGCTGTATCCTTGGTAATGATGAGCACTGAATTTGTCTTCTAGGGGATTGTGACTGTTGTGCCTTTTCTCCTAATCGGTTTCTACCAGAACCAAGAAAGGATCTAACTTGTTTCCTATATTTCAGGAGAAAAGAATTGGGGGTGGGGCTGGCAAAAGCATTCAAACAGGGATTTTTAACCTTTTTGATACCTTAATCCCTTTGCAGACAGTTGAAGCTTTGGATACTTTCTCAATATGTTTTAAATGCATAAAAGAAAACATGTACATTTATAAGGGAAACCAATTATATTGAAATGCAATTATAAAAATACATAAAAAATAAATTTGTACTGAAGAAATATAAATGTTTTCTGATTAATGAAGCATTGATGAATATAAAACGCCATTTTACAATCTATAGGAACAGCAATATGTAAATATAAGTAATCTCTATTAGTGACAAAACTCACAGGTAATGCTAACGCTCTTGAGATTTGTTATTAAGTTTATAATTGAGATGAACTTAAAAGTTAGAAAAAAATGTAATTTTTTTCTATTCATACTTATAACCCTCTGATTTTTTAGCCATCGGTTCTTTGGGGAGTCTGTGGAAAACAAGGTTCAGGGAATTTGCTTCAGAATGGGCAAAGAGGGCCTTGACTGCCTCAGTCAAGTTCCTTTGGGGAATATTTGAAGACAAAAGAGAAGTGGCCCACCTGTGCCCCTCAGCAGCATTCATAAAATAAGGATAGAGTCATTGTTATTCTTTATGTTCTTTAGACATCTTTTTCAGGATCTAATATTGTCTTTATTAAAAATATTTAATTACAGTTGAACAATTCTGATGAAAACAATCACTAAAACACTTCAGTTTCCTTATAAGGTTGAATTCGAGAAAAAGTAGTTTTGATGATTTTTATTAAACACTATTATGTAACACAATTCTAATTAAAAAATGTTCATGCTGTTTATCTGCTCATTTATCTATTCATTTATCTGCATACATTACATAGAGAAATATGTAGGATGATATTCACCAATAGCTGGTGATGATTATTGCTGAGTGGAGATTTGGGAGTTTATTTTTATTTTCTCGAGTGGGTCAATTGAGCCCATTATTTGAACTTTTAATATTGAAGGGAAGTAGATATATGAAAATAACTTTGGCATGAAAAGGAAAGATGAAAGTACATTCATGTACAGAGGAGAAGAAGCAATGGAGGGAGAGATTTTGGAGTTACAAGTAAAGAAAGACAGATGGTAGAATAAATGTTGAGAGCAGGCAGAGCACTGGTTTCAAGAGAGGGGGTGTTAATGGAGAGAGCATAATTATTTCTTGAAAGGAGATGTAAGGCAGCATTGCTCTTAGACTCAGGAAATAGAAATCTCTTTCCTGGGCCCCTACTTTGGCTTTCCTGAGGCTACACCCCTTCCCATGGCACCAGGAATTCACTGGGTCAAGAGGACATACACTGAGCCCTTGCTCATGGCTGCTAAAGTGTGTTCCATTTACCCAGGACCCAGAAAGTTTCTGTGCTGGGCCCAGGCTTACCATGAACGCTTTCTCAGGACTGTTCTTATAAGATAGGCCCCATTGCTGGTGTAGGTACATGTTCAAGTCTGAAGCGTAGCCAAGGGATTTTGTTTTGGGGGTGTGTGGCTGAACATGCAGACTGAGTATCCAGAAGCACAAGCAGAAGGCCTCTTGAAGTTCAGAATGGATCATAGATTGAGCAAAAATTGGGGCATGCTAAGGGCTGGAGTTGGGTGCCTAAGGGCTCTGAGGTTACATTCCTATTCCTACCAAATTTCATTATCAAACTTGGAAGAGTCTTAGTCTTCTAAATTTCAACTTGGCCTGTTGGATTTTCAAGGTAGGAAGATAAAACATTTATTTTAGCAGTTTATTAGCTTCATCAATAACTTACATATTTAAAATATGAACTTGGGTCTTCATTTCTAACTTTTGCCCTAGACTCCCAATTGTGGGCTGGATCTATGCAAAGTGTGAAGACACAAAGGTTTTGAAGAGAGAATGTAAAGTATTCATAATGGGTTGCTTCATTGCACTCAGTCATTTAGGAACAAGCTCTTCTGGGGATGGTGAGAGGTTGGGATAGGGTTAATGAAGAGAACCATGGCTAAGAAGAATTCACTGGGGAATGGGCATGGCGTGAACTCAAGGATTAGGAAGGAGCTGTGAGGGTATAAAACAGGAGGCAATATGGACATCCTCATGACCTTCTTGGGCAATGTTCAGGGACTAAGGAGGAGAGGGGTATAATACAGTTTTTCTCATTTATTCATTTGTTTATGAATTCAACATATGTTTACTGAGAAGCTACATATAATGTGACAGGAACTGTTCTGAGTGGAGAGATATAGTAATGAACACAGTTGAGGAAGACTTGTTCTCCTGAAACTAAAGTTTGCCTTTTTAAGAATTGCTAGGAACAACATAACTTCTCTCAGTGGGATACATAATAAGGATAGAAATAAGACACGTGTCTCTGACTCAGTAAATAATCACTCTATGTAAAAATGACATTCCAGGAACAGTGTCATAAATGACTAAATATTGCTTAAGCAATTCTCAGGTATAGTCATTATTTATGGTCTCTTTTTAAAAAGCATTTTACCTAAGCCATCTTTAAGCATCTTGTTTTTCACAATTTTCCTCTCTTCTCTTTCTGGATTGACAGAGATGCAAGTTAAAGAAAATCTCCCTACACAGTTTTCACTATTGCCTTGATGACTAACACTCATCTCAAATCCGCCTGAGTGTTTGAGTGCACTGCACTATGCTGCTGTGGTCATTCACATGTAAAATGGCATGCTTATAGCTGGCCTGGTTTTCCCATTTGATGTAAGTAACTTAAATTTCACACAGAAGTATGAGAGAAGCTAGAGGCCGTGGATTCCCTGTCATCTGCCTGCCCGCTGCCATGGTCTGACTGGGGTAGGTTGTCTTGACTTGTTCTAAGGCACCATGATGATGGTGTTGACATAGCACAGTACAGTGATTTCTTAGGTGGAGCTTTTTAAACAGAGTGTATTATCAAGTACAGTTGAACCAAAGAGTAAAAAAGAGTACAAATAATTTTTTTAAACTTAATTTTAAATTTCAAGGTGCTCTAGAAGGACATTGCACTTTGACACTATTTAGGTGATCTTAGTGTTTTAATTTCCTCAGTTGTAAAATGGGGTCATAATATCTACATCATAGAGTTTTTGCAAAGAT